>CM075187.1:2131545-2236545 GCA_037577475.1 Chaunax sp. Z400
GTGTGCAGAGTAAAATCAGTTTCTTCAGCTGCTCCTGGATCTGTGAACAGCTTCCTCATTTGAAGTTATATTGCAGTGACAACATATTTGGTGACATATTTTTCCCACAATTGAAATAGAAATTACTTACTAGTCAGAGTTAAGCAGAGAAAAATGATACCATTGAGTACTGGTAACAATATAGGTCCATTATCAACACTACCCAACGCTAATGCTCAGTATTGCTAAATGGAACTTTGATTTAAGTCATCAAGAATTAAATTAATAATAATAATATGAGCGCTGCTGAAGAGCCTTTCACCAAAACATTGTGAACAGTACGTGATTCAGACTTGTTCCTCGTCTCTTCGAAGCATCCTCCCATCTATCCCACTAACCTGACTTTCAATAAAAGACTCCCAAATGTCACTAATGCATGAGAGCAGACAAAAAAATACAACATCAAAAAATATGACTCACCAGTTCTACCCTGGGTCCCAGTCCCTCCAGTATCCTGTGAGCCTCTTCTGCCTTTTTCTGGTGAAGGAACACAAACAGAAGCAGTTACATTAGCCGGCCGCCTGCACCTCTGTCATCACCACGGCAACGTAGCGAGCATGCTCGCTGGGCTGAGGCTCCACCACTGCTAGCTGGATGGATGGATGGATGGATGGATGGATGGATGGATGGATGGATGGATGGACAGAGGGACAGCTGGTTGGATGGGGAGATGGAAGCACTTGCTATTATTAGAGCTTTTAACTCAAGCTGGGCTGCAGCTCAAGCTCTCCTCTACCAGAGAAAAAAAGAAGAAAAAAAATACTCACCTCTCCTGAACAGAGAGGTAGAGAGAAAGAGCAGGAAGGCAGGAAAGCAAAGTGGGAGTGGAACAGAAAGAGAGTGGGAGAGCAACAAACAGGGAAAGGATGAGCCGGGGGGGGGGGGGGAATCTCATAAGAGACAACTGATGAATAACAAAGATCTCCAGGTTACTACCTACAACAATCAGCCTTCAAGCAAAAAACTCCTGGCAGGAAGTGTACAGCAGGGGAGCAGAAGTGTCGGGGCATGAAGCCTCATCTGTGGATGACCTCCTGCATACATTTATATTTATCTCTAGCAGACCAATGTGTGAGCAGACCATCCCTCCTGTAGGTTCACCCCACTTCATCGATCAAACACACCATCCTCGATGACACACTGCATGCTCTGTTGCTTTCCATCTCATTTCATTTCCTTCAGTGGAGACTGGATGTCGGAGAAAGTTTTACGACTGAGACAGAACCTGCCGGTTGTGTGTGTGTGTGTGTGTGTGTGTGTGTGTGTGTGTGTGTGTGTGTGTGTGTGTGTGTGTGTGTGTGTTCGCCTGTCAACCTTTATTCTTCCACCAGCAGCCACGCCGTGTCACGTCTTTCACTCTGTCGTCACAGTCTCGACTCAGGCGAACAGACTTGGATGTTGGGACCCCAGAGGAGCTCACGCTCACGGCTTAACTTGACACGACACAAGCTTCCAACTGGGGTCAGTCTGCGAGTGAAGCCAAATGACACGGCTCCGGTTTTTAAAAGTGCTCCGGGACATACGACAAAACGAAGCAGTATATCATATACGTACAGTTACAGGAGCTGTGAGTCGTTTTTTGCATGTATTCCCCTCGCTTCCTCAGAGTAGAGTCGGTGTAACCGGCTGGATTTCCACAGAGAGCTCGCTCACTACAGCAACAGTTAATGAGCAGAATTTATTAAAACCAGCCTCTCATCCTCGGGGGGAGAAGTGAGCCATGAGAGATTTCTCTTGAGTTTCCTGGCGCTGAGGTGTAAGGTGTAACAATCATACAGTTTACAATCAGCACAAATGCAAAAAATCATGAGATGAATCACATTCATCTGGAAGTATTTCTGATCTCATAAGAGACGACTGTGAACCACTTTGTCTCAGCTGGTAGTTGTTTGTTTGTAGCACTATTTGTTAGCATATAGCGGCTAAATAAAGATCACTCCCTACAAATACATATTTTGCTCCAGCAGATCTGACTTGTTATCTGGATCCACACTATACACACTCATAAATATCAACACCATAAGTAGATGTGATTTTTTTCTTTCTTTTTTTTACATCATGATTTATGGATTATTTCCTGAGAAGGTAGAAAACATGTCTAAAATGCCTGATCTTGCAATGCTAAAAGAAAGTTATGTAAGATTCCTGGATCTGCTTCTCAATCTGGATCCACCACAGAACTTAATGGCTTCTTCTCTGACATCCTTCCACTGTGTTTTGTGGAAATCGGTTCAGCTTTTACACAACTAGGGAAAAAATGTCTCAAAAAGTTGAGCAACATGAAAAAAACCAAAAGACCGAAATGTAACATATTTGTCTCTCCTCTCAGCCCAACCCCTTCAAACTGGGTTCATAACTCGTCATGTAATGCTGCTGCTCCTGCTGACAAAGAAACCAGAGGTAATTATGTGCTTCACAAATTAAAGGTCCTCATTCATAATTGATTATTTTCTACTTTTATTTAGAACGATTGGGCAAATGTTCAATTACACAAATCACAGAACGTGAAATATTAATGTTTAATTAGAAAACAGGTGATTATTGTGTGGGTGTTAGAGTTTAGGGGTCAGTAGAACTGTGACAGGACTCTTACAGTTTAATCACAGACTACTTTAATCTGCTTGTGTCTCTTTTCCTCAGACACACACCAGCTGACATCACCTCTTTCTGCTCAGTTCACTTCATCAGCACCATGTTTTACACAGTTGGCCAAAACAACACAAGTCGCATTTTTTTTTGACTTTGTTTTTTTCCTGCTCCTTTTTCACAGCAGCAGGTGAGGTGTGTTTAGTGGAGGCTTTTTTTAAAATTTAAGATGTGAATATATAATATGTAATAGTGAAATGACCAAACCCACCATGGTACTGAATGACATGCAGAAACCAGGGGTATCACAAACGTTCATAAAACGACATAAACAGGCCTGCATTCAGTGCTTCTGTCTCGTTTTGTCTTGGATGTCATTGAAAGCTTCACGTCGCCAAGAGCTGCTTCATGTCTCTCGTTCTGTGCTGCTTGCCACAACACTGCTGTAAAGACTGACTTGTGGTGCAACAAAATAAACAATAGACCATATAATGAAGCAATGGATGTTTTTACTACTGTCAAATGAGATCAATTCAAGCTGTTGCCAAACAAGTCCACACAATGTTGCTTTTATTACCACCAGATAAATCTCTGTAGATCCCGGAATACCAGACTTCATAAAGCTGGACTGTGTGCTGACTCTCCACTGCTGGTAAGCAATGAGTGTCGACCAGCAAAGATGGGTTCAACCAGTGGTGAAGGGAGGAGAAGCCGTAGCGACAGCAGTATGGCCGTCGTAAGAACAACACTGTTTTTATGTATGTAGTCCCACAGCCAGACGGGGGGAGACAGAAGATCCACACAGCTGATTCAAGCAAGTTTGAAAGGGCGGCTGTGTCTCAGGAGGTAGAGCGGTCGTTCACGGAAGGAAAGGTCGGTGGTTCGATCCCCTTCGAACTTGATCTACAAGTCGAGGTATCATTAAGCAAAGATACTGAACCCCAATCTGCTCCCCGGGCACCGTGTGTAGTGGCAGCTACACGGCTCCTCAGGGAGGGGTCAAATGCAGAGAAAGAATTACCCCTGAGGGATTAATGGGGTAAAAGACTGCATTATACTGTCCTTAGAACCCTCAGACTGGGGCTTCACATTAAATACTATGAATTAAACCTGTGAATGAGGACAGGAGTGTGATGAGATCCAAAGGAAGCTGCACTGATTTCACCGTTTTATCTAACAGTGTGGATATTTACACACAGAGACTTGGCAGTTTACACAAGCAGTCTTGTAACTGCCCTCATCTCCATCACCCCCCCCCCAAACACACACACTCTATCACCACCTCATCACAAGACCCAGACCCAGACGGCGGCTCCAGTAATTCAGTTACCCCCTTTTTCCCCAGTGGTTCACATGATCCATTAAATGAAAAGCCAAACTGGAATAAACTTGAGACAAACCTTATGAAAATAACATAACAACAAATTTGTGCTAATTTGCAATGAAGGATAGAAAACATGAAAAGGAGGAAGCTCCTCAGAGTCATGCAGATATAGCTCAGTGGGACACCCCCCCAAACTGAATAATACTCCCAACTAAATTGTGGGCTGCCTGATAACAATACCAAACAGTTAGCAGAAGGAAATAGCAACACTGCGCTACACTGAGGGACCGTTTACACAGAAACCTTTTGTTGTGTTTTGTCTGTCTGTTTACATGTGAACAGTGTTTTTGGGGACTGAAACCTCAAACTTTTGAAAACGTCTTCCTCCCGTTGTTGTGTACAGGGGCCAGACTGGCTAAAAACGATGACATTACAGGTCCTGCCAGTAAACAATGACAGTAAACAGCCTACTATGGCCAGAACAACAGCAATAAATACACCACCGTGTGCTGCAGACTCTACTGAGTTTATTAACGCCCCTCCAATGTAGATTTGCTGAGCCTCCACTGTGATCTTATTCTGTAATGTTGGTTTTTGAAAAGTTACACCACCATCTACTGTCTTGGCGTTCTTAGTACAGCATCTGCAATCATTTTTGCAGATCCGTGTAAACGGGGATCATCTCGGGAACAATGCTGTGTGAACGCAAAGAAACTCCGTTTTCAGCAAAATCATTGTTGTGTAAATGGGGCCTGACACAACTGCATACTTTTTGATATCAGTAGATGCATTAAAATTAAATGCATCATTTACTGAAACGGGGGAAAAAAGTGGGGGAAAAACAAGAAAGTATTTTCTTGTTTTAGCCGGTAGAGAACATGCTTGGCCGGTGGATTTTGTCATTAACCAGTCCTCTTGGCCAGTGAGAGTAAAATACATACTGTATGACATATATACATGAGCCAATTGATAAAAAATGACATTCTTCCATGACACACGTCCCACACTTCCACCCAGTTTCAGGGAAATCAGTCATGTTGTTATATGTAAACTGACAAAACAATTAGGGGGGGGGGGGAAGTTGATGGCTCCGCCCTTTTATCCAGATCAACTACACCATTTGATAGGTTGTTCCTGCTACACACACACAACACTTCTGCCAAAATGTGTCATGTAGTTTTTATATAATCCTGCTACCAAACAGACAAACTCAGGCCACAGGAAACATCACCTCCTCGGCATCGGTAATCGACACGACACTAAACGTGTTAGTGACTAATGCCATCACATCCAGTGAAACTAGAAAATAGCAGAAGAAGCTGGTTTGTTCTAGAGAGAGAGAGAGAGATAATGAGCTTAGAGAGAAGGCACTGGGCCAGAGTACACTGGCAGTCAGAGGGAAGTGGAAAGTGTGACAGAGGTCAGGCTGCATTGTGGAGTAAGTCACGGGTCATCATTTAACTTCAAGACTTTCAGATGTGTCTTGAGCAATCTGCAACGTACTGTTGTTGTCATGCTGAGATTTAGAAAAAGCTCTCAGACAGTAAGGGTGACATCATGAAGGAGACTACTGTGCTGCTCCCATTAAAAGAGCTTCTCTGGTCGTTCTGGTGAAGAGTCTAAGTGTGAACTCTCTCAACGAGGCTTTACGAGTCCATGAAAATGAGTAAAAACATTCAAGAGCTCTTTTCCCTCTGAACTGTGAAGCTTTAACGTTAAGCTTATTCAAAGAGAGTGTGAGAGGAGTGTGACTGCTTTTAATTCCACTACAGGACACTTGTGCATTTCACCACTAGGGGGGACTGAGAGCACTTAGAATCAGTCCATGTACTCTGCACAGTGCAACGCTGATGGAATGACTGCTGTGACTAATTCAACACCTCCAAATAGACTTTACATGATTTCCAGGCTCTGCTTCGTCTGTAAAAAATGATTACGTAGCTTTACTTGTACAGGTGATAAAAACACATTAGTGTCAGCCTGTGTCACCCTGAGTGTGTGGTTTCATCATGACTGCTATGTTGACCTTTAGGAACAGATTTTGTTTAGGCTACAGCTCTGCCTCAGGCTCAGGTAGGAGATGAAGACTTTGTGGCACCCTCTGCTGTTGTCCAAAAACTTATCTTCACAGTCTCAAATCTTTTGCTGAGTGTTACACATGCTACTAGAGCAGTCCACACTTATGTGTGTGATGTAATGCATGCTCCTCCTCCCCCCCCCCGTGTCACAATGTCAACGCATGTCTAAGCATAGGACTGGTTCTGCTGGTGTATGGTAAACGTATGACTAACTAATACTACCTGCTACAACTTTCATGTATGGAGCAGGACAGGCTTGACGTGTGTGTGTGTGTGTGTGTGTGTGTGTGTGTGTGTGTGTGTGTGTGTGTGTGTGTGTGTGTGTGTGTGTGTGTGTGTGTGTGTGTGTGTGTGTGTGTGTGTGTGTGTGTGTGTTTTCCACTGACCCTGTTCTCGTCGTAGATGATCTGCACCAGGCTGCGGTGCTTGGCCTCGCTGGGTGGCGGTGAGATGGGACGCTCGGGCTCATGGGGCTTTGCAGCCTCCTCCTCCAGCTGTTGCTGTAACACACACACACACACAAAGATGACAGTTAACACTTCATCCAAAAGTGGCTTGATCTTCCAGGAAGACTGGTGGCTTGATATCTCCTGTTACAAGGTTAAAGAGTGTGTTAGACAAACCGTCCCTCATCCAGCTCTCCAGCAGGGACAAAACCCAAATGTCTATAAGCTAGCTATTAACTCCCCAGGGTCTAATTAATTAAAGACCTACTACAGCAGCCTGTAAACAAAGCCTGCTGTGTGGACGGAACATCCAATGAGGGAGTGACAGAAAGCAGAGAAACAGGAGAGAGGAAATGTGGGAAATCAACCCCAGACAAATGCTGGAAAACAGAAAGTTCCTCTAACTTACCAGTCACACTGGCATCTATCCAACCATTGTACACATGAGTCAGTCCATTTTAACAGTGAACCAAACACAGAGAAAAATCTCAGAGAACGCTGTGAAGAACTACAAGAGAATCAGCCATGGCTGAGGCCCAGCAATCTCTGTTTCAGAGCCAGTCATGAGTCATGTTCATGTTCATCTACCTTCCCTTCAAGGTGGACAGAAACAGAAGAGGAAAAAGAGAAAAAGAAGCTGAATTTAAATCAAGATTATGTAGAAAAGCAGTGACTGGCTCAGCCTTTTTACATTCAGACATCTTTGGCATACTGGACAGTAATTAGAAAATGAATAAACAATTGTAAAGTCAAGAGAGCATCTGCTATCATCCAATCCCGATGATGAGAAGTTGTAAATGAACCTGTCGGTGTCATTAATCCCCCACACCTGACCACATCTATGTGGAAGTAGCCCTTTCAATCAGCCTGTGATAATAGCAGGTGATAATTATAAATTATTTAAACATTTTTACTTATCAACCAAATTTTCAAGTGACAGAGAATGAAATTGTCAAAACATACGGTCATAAAAAAAGGCATAAGATGCTACTGTATGTAGCATTTGTCATATGAACAGACCAATGTGTGCCTGTTAGGACCAGACCAGTGAGGCCACTGAGCCCATAAATGGGAGTGTGGCAGCACTACAATCCACCAGGACAACTGTGACACCTTTTGTTTTTATTTGTTACAACAGCCATTCAAGTTCACTATTCTCCTTCTATCGTTTAACATTAAAAAGAAGATAAGACTTTGGATCAGTGCAGCTGGAGAAAAGATGGCAGTAGCGAAGCTTCTGCTACTGTTTCACAATAAAATCCTTGTTAAGAAATGAAGGGTGTCTTTCCATTGAAAAGCTTGAGGGCTTTTAATTTGAAACATGTACAGGAAGTGTTGAGATTGGATTAACAGCGTGTTCTAACTTTAACAACTCAAGTATTTTAGCATGTATTGTAACGTTAACGGAATAACCTGCACCAATTGGTTACTGATGATTGTTCTCTACTGTGGGCATCAGTCGGCGCAGCTTAATGGCACTGTGTGCACAAACAAACGCAGTGACGCATCACCCTGTGGTACTGAGCTAATCGGCTATCTCTGGGCTCCTGCTAACTAGCTGCATGCTGCTAGCTTTCTCTACCAACACTTGACAAACACCAGTTCAGTCTGTTTGCAGTTCAGTCGCTTTATGCCTGCACACAGGTCAAACCAGATCCAGGTCCAACACTATAAGCTGAAGTCAAACTGTTCTAACACAAATAGCAATGTTCAACAGCTACAGTATGTTTAGGCCAATCCAGCTTCTGCTACAGATATTCCAAGAATACTGTCATGTAATAAATTATATCTGGATTTCATCAGGATAAAAAATGCATAAAAATAAAACAGGGTGTGGTATTTGAAATTAAAGCAATAAATCTTTCTGTTTACAATTTTTTATGTTCCTGCCTGTTAATTATTTTATAAAGTTTGAGTAAAAGATGATGAAATATATAATTAGGCAGTAACTACTTACTGATATCTCATAAGCTCCCCATCTACATTTCAACCATCACAAAATTTTTTATTTAATACCGAAATTCAAAGACAATACAGAGGAATTCTACATCTTTGTCTATTCTAGCATATGCATTTCAAACACCACCCATAACTCTGAGAACTATGAAATCCCAATCAACAAAAAAAATAAGTGTCTACTCCAGTGAGCTTAAAGCCTCGTGACACTGAAAAAAATAAATCTCTGACATAATTTGGCTGAAATGATTGGACACAGTTTGTATGTTGTGCAGGTTATGAGCTGGAGACAGAAGCTGAGTGTATCCAGCTGTAACTAGCTGTCAGCAGGCCAAGTGTCACTGAGTGGCGTGCATATTGCTGATCTACAGTTAAGTCGCCCCCTACTCCTCCTTCACATCTCCTGTCAGGGGAGGCCCTCCAGAGGATCCACATGGGAGCGGAGCATGATGAATCATCATGTGCCATGATAGGCCTGGATAAGCATCTGGTGAGGGAGACGCAGACATTCCCACAGAGACCCCACTCCCCTACCTTCCCCTCTCCAAACCCACCACAGAGTAAAACAAAATAAACCAGCCATCCTGGGCTTGGATGACATGACACAGGCTGGCGGTAACATAAGCCTTAACCCCGCCCCTTCACTAACTCTGCCAGGACTCTTTAAATAAAGTTTTACCGTGCCGCTTAATTAGTCCAGATGTTTTAATGCTTCAGGAGAGCAGGACTGTTAAGAAAAAAGCCATAAAAACACAGAGTATCGTGGGAGGGTGAGAGGAGGGTTTGTGATTTATGCTTGTGAGCAGCAGAGCTTAGCCTCTCAATAATTCACAAGTCCAATAGCCAGTTTCATTCAGCTCCAATTTAATTAAAAAGAAAAAAAATGTGATTAGTTTCACATCTTCTCTACTAACTTCTCTTCGTTTCATCAGCTGAAATGTTGTTATTGGCAGACTTTATCAGCTGTGGCTAATCTGTGTTAACTTTGAAAATAATAATCATAATAATAATAATAATAATAATAATAATAATAAAACCCAAACACTTAGCATTTGTCTTGTGAAGATGTTAATTGGACAGCATTCTCTACTAAACAGCTATGTGCACAAGTAAATACACCTAAAGGGTTTCTGCATGTTTCAACAAGCTGAATTTAAGTCCCAGAACAATATTGGGTGATGGCAGAAGTTTGCTTATGTTTTGACTTGAGAGCTTTCTTGCAAAAGGTGCAGCAGCCTTCAAACTGCTCCAAACGCACAATTCTTGAGCCAGTTTTTTATTATTATTATTTGTACTTAATCATATTTGGTGAAAGTAACAACAACATAAAGAATTGTAACTTAAGGAAAGGTTCACCCAAAAATGTAATTCAGTCATTGTCTACTTAGACCCATATCAATGTAAAGTTGAGCCTTCACTTAATGAAACGTCCTCATCCAATCACTTTCAATATCAAAATCATGTTTAAGACATTTAATGCCTGATATTCAGGTTTATGACTGAAACCTTGTGTGTCTTTCTGAAGTTGAACACGATCAAGCTTATCATAATCAAACCAGCAGCTCTGAATAGGAAACTGCAGGATTCTCCACTGTGTGTCATATCAGTCTGTGTGTTGGCTGAAGCTGCCACAACAGAGGGTTTAATTTAGCGGTCAAGATCCGGATCATTAGCATAAATACTGTCAGATGAGACTGAGATCAACACATCTAGCTGTCAAGAATAAATGAATCTAATGTTGAAAAATGAGTCATAGATGCACACATGATGGAGGAGGGTGAGCTTGACCATATAACCTCTCTACTAAACATGGCAGGCAGCCAAACGGGAGGCTCTGTGGCAGGGGTACGAGTGGTTCAGCAATCACAGAACCTCCACAATAATCCTTCCTCTCCCCCCAGGGAAGCTGTTATTTATAGGCTTTAACATTTTTAACCTACTTTTCTCCTAAATAAAAAGCAAAGAGAAGAGAAAAAAGGATTGCAGCTGCCTGGAGGAGTGCGTGTACAGATTTGTGGCAGCTACAGAACTTGAATATAGCGATCGCAACCCAGCCAAGTCTGTTTTAAGACTTCGCTGCACTGATGCCAACTGGCAGGAAAAGCCACACCGAAGAAAAAAAAAAACCCACACATGAGCATTTCAAACAAGCCAAACAGTGCCACTGAGAAAATGTGACAAGGTTGCCAGCATTGGGCAAAAGGCTCACACATCTCCAAGCATGTTAAGCTGGGCAATACACAGTGTGATTTTTAAATGCTGTTGTTTCATTCCAGCTCATAGTATGAGAGCAAACCGCCTGTGACGTGAAGCCAAAAGCTCATCAAACCACAAGCACTTTGAAGTCAATCATTTCCACAATATTTCTAAACAGGCAGGTGAACATTAAGATGCATGAAAAGCAGTGCTGGCCTTCCTAGACTGTAACATGTATGTTTCATGGTGCAGGAAGGTCACATCCACTGCAGAATGTATCCTTGATGGGGGGGGTTGCCACTTTCTAATCTCACAGTGACTGAAAGAATGTAAACACAATTGGGTACGGCTCATTATTTGTCTTCTTTTCAGCAACTCGTCAAATATGTATTCTGTAATCTATATTGCACGGCCCTTTCTGCTGCATATACTCCCAGTGAAACATGCATCTGTGGCTTTGAAGGTGAAATGTTAGGCAGAAATGTCAAATCAACTCCAAAGCTGGAAGCATTTAAGAGGAGGACCAGCTGAACTTCTCTAAGGAGGAACATAAATCCAATCTGAAGAACCAAAGAGCTGAGCGGGGAAAACTTCAGATAGTAAACCAGTATAATCTCAAAGGTTATGACCACATCCATTAAAAGTGTGCAGACCTGTTTCTTGCGAAGCTTGCAGATCTGCTGCTCCACCATGGTGATCTCTCTGTCCACGCGGTCCATGTTCTGGATCAGCTCCTCCTTGGAGAAGCGAGCCGGCACCAGATCCAAGTCGGGGTCCATATGGACCGGGCTCACGGGGGAGATTGGCTCTAATTTCCCCATGGCACTTCCACGCTCCTGCAGAAGCACAACGGAGAGGAAAGGAGACAGTTAGATGCAAAATATGTCGAGCAAAGTCCAGCAAAACTGAAAGAATAAATGAATGTAATTGAATCTGAAGGGAGAGAGAAGAAAGAGGAATTTAATGTGGTAACAGACAAGTCTTGTTTGGATACATTTAATTACAAATGACAGGTCAGTGGAAGGCATCTGACATACAACAGAGCACAAAGACTCTTATTACATCTTGACCATCTCGTAGGAATGAATTTGCACAATTCCACGTCTTCCCTCTCTCCTGTTGAAAGCATCGCCTCTGATTGCAAGGTCTGCAGGTTACTGTACAAGAAAATCATCCACACACAAGTCTGTGCATCCTGGGAAGGTCTGGGAAGGTAACACACGGCAGTAATTAAGTCCTCTGGGTAATGAGAGCCAGCATGGTGTCACTGGACCAACGAATATGAGGTCAATGCCTCCTTCGCCAAGACTGGCAGCTGGCTCTGCTTAACAGACTCTGTTTCAGGATGTGAATCTGAGGAGTTGTGTGTGTGTGTGTGTGTGTGTGTGTGTGTGTGTGTGTGTGTGTGTGTGTGTGTGTGTGTGTGTGTGTGTGTGTGTGTGTGTGTGTGTGTGTGTGTGTGTGTGTGTGTGTGTGTGTGTGTGTGTGTGTGTCAGGAGATACGTATTAGCCATGTCTTCAGGCATAATAAAATAGAAATGGTGTGCATGCGTCAGTCAAAACAACATACGATGTGGCTCATCAACAGAGCAGCTGTACTGATGAGAAGGTGGATAGAAGCAAATCATCAAAACCAATTATCTTCAAGTTAGCATCTACTAACATAAACCCCTCTTTAGTTAAAAAGTTGGACCATCACCAGTCCAAATTTAGTAAACATTTTAGTCAAGATTTCCAGACAAATCAGCAAAATAAAGAAATCTGTTTTCATCCAATATCATTTTGTGAATATTAACAGTTAGTGGTGCTATTTCTAAACCACTGTAGAGGAAGAGAGCACAACGATAAAAGCATCAAGTAATTAAAAAAACAACTCGAAATGTGATGAAGTATGGCTTTCTGTTTGTTTCATTTAATAACCTGATGAAGGTTAAAGTCTCATCACTCCAGACAGACCTGACGTTTTCATCTGCATCCTCACCAAAGTAACCGCTGCTCACTGCACTGGTTATCTTTAGCTGTAGCTACAGTTAGCTTAGTTAGCTGTGGGGCTATAGGGGGCCGTATAGCTGACTGGATTGAGCCTGAACAGAGACATCAGATTACAGATCACTCAGCTCTACCAGGCTCCCAGTGACCGAGGCTGGGCACCAGACTGGGACCGGACCAAGTAGAGTTTGATGAAAGTGTGGAGGTGATTCACAGCAGCTCCTACAAGGATGATGACGAACATGACAAGTCAGCAGGCGAGGACAGGGCAGCGGTAAAGCTTTACTTCACCTGATCGCTGCTCTGGAATGACATTTATCTTGTTCACAGTAACAAAGCTTCTTCTTGGAGACATGAATCATTATACTGGTACAGTATGAATGATGCATCCATCACCACATGTTGTTCAGATCACAGTCAACTATGGCCGTGTATCATTCAAACAGGTATTCATCAGCCTGTCAGCCTGTCACGTCACCTGACGTCTCTAACAGTGTGATGACTGGTTGACACACACGTTTGAGTGGAGCCTTTCAAAAGCTCAGCACACATAGAAATGCTTTGTAAAGTCTGGCAGATCAGGCTTTAAGCCAATTCTCAGTAATCCCTTACATGCAAGGCAAGAGTGCAGATGGAGTAGCTGTTACATGTGCCTGTTTATGTAATAACACACAAACGATGAGAGAGAGCCCACTTGTCTTTATCTTTTCCCTATCAGTGAGTGCATGAGTGCTCAGGCTCTCCTAATGAATATGAGCATTCTAGAGCTGTGGCCTCCTTTTTGTGCGTGTGACTGACCTCGGCTTTAGTTCTGCGTTATTTTTAAATATCTGAAATGAGGGTTATGTAAGGGGGCTAATCTGGACTAGGCCGGCTGCATTTATAGCCCTGTAGACCTGCTGTGATTGGAAATAACAGTGGTGTTGATAGATGAAGAAAGACGTTGACCAAGACTTAATCAAATTCACTATACATAAATAGAAAGATATAGTTCCTGGGATGGCTCGACTTTGTATAAAAATAACACTGCAACCCTCCTGACTTGTTATAGTTCAGCCAGAAATCCTGTTTCAGGGTAAATGAAGGTGGTTTAAAATCAGATATCATTACACAACAACATGTCATCACTGAATGGTGTGCTGTGGTTTTTGGGAGGGGAGCAACACAAGTTAATTCCTGCCTCTGCTGCTGCTGCACCCGTCAATTGTTCATGACATCTGTGAACCCATTTTGACTGTTACTGCTTTGTTCTGCTGCAAACTTTAGAAGAGGAAAATCTGTTTGAATGTTTTAAGTGTGTTTGGGTTTGATATCACAAAACAGTCAAGTCAGAAGTTAGTCTGGTTATCCAACACTGTTTCCCTCTGCCCTGGTGCCCTATACACTGTCCTCTGATGCTGTCAACAGTACAGCAGGACCACCAGCTGCTACACCTGGGGTCATAGACTAATAGCACAGGTTACAGCTTATAAGCTCCCACAACCCCAGTCACATTTAGAACGTAGCGCTGCACGATGCAACCGGCTGTCAATGCATCAGATTTATTTTAAATTACATCTGGATGTTGCAGCGTTTCTGTAAATGAGGACCAGCCATGTTGTCTTCATTGTAAGGTTTACAGATAACGGCTGACTAACGCTGTAGATGTCTGGCTTTAAAAGGTGCATCTAAATTCATTATGTTTTTAGAGCGTACGCCCCTTGAGTGAAGGCTGCAGTCCTACCATGGCGGCCGTGGGCTCGATTCCCACTCACGACCCTTTGCCACATGTTTACCCCCCTCATTCTATCTCCCTCATTTCCTGTCAAAAAAATCTTCAGCTGTCCTATAAAGGCAAAGGACTACGCAAAAAAAAACAACTTTTAATTAATCATACTTGTAGTATCGACAGTAATACGTTAGTACTACAGAGTAGAAATTCATGCTAAAACAATTTGCACCAAATTTCAGAACCTGAGAGCACTTCTGAGTTAGAGTACTTATGCGTACAAAGAAAGCTAGAGAGAGAGAGTACTTTTCAAACTCAATGCAGACAACAAAGCTGGCCACTGCAACACATCTAACCTGAAGAAACACTTCAATATATCCATGTAGTGTTTAAAATCCTGAAAGCTCTCCTGTAGAGGCTGCAGAAGCTGGGCTTTTATTTACTGTCTTAGTTGGTGTTCTCTTTAAACATTTTTACTACTGTTAGCCAGCACTTTGCCTTAATACACAACTGACTCTGTCTGGAAATCCTTAGCAACATGCTATTCTGTACGCTAACACAGTCTGAGATTTTAGTACGCCAGAAACCCGAGGATGAAACCAATAGTACGTGAATTGCATAAAAAGTTATTGGAAAAACTACAGTAAGAAAGCACTATGGTAATGACAACATCATAACAAACAAGACCAGCGTTTCTTCTTCTATGGATAAGGCAGACTATACCTTATAATGTGTCAGTACCTCTACTGTTTATTAGTAACAATCCCTTTTGACCGTTGTATATTTATAGTCCAACACTGGACTGATATTAAATACCGACATAAATATTTAAACTGATATTCCATCATTCAGAGTAAAAACTGTTTCTCCAGCTGATCCCAGATCTGTGAACAGCTTCCTCTTCTGAAGCTGCTGCTACAACAGATTTGGTGAACTTATCTGTTTTGCGAGTGAAATTACTTTTTGATTCTACAGAGAGTCCAGTCCAGAAAAGGGTACCACATGATGACTGGGTTTGGTTCAAAGTGAACAGAGCCGATCCTGATTGTAAGGTTTATAGGCTGCCCTGAGCGGCTCGCTCTTTGAGCCATATAAAGGTAAGACTGACAAATCTTCTGAAGCACTCTGTACGAGTCTCTCATCCTGATCTCTTAAACCTGCACACTGGGGAACAGGAAGTGTTGCTTTTGTCCTGATTCACCTTCCATGTGAGTCATCATACAAGCTGTGTCTGATACTCCTGGCCTGTTGTCTTTGTCTATTTCTCTTCCCTTTTCCCGACACTTGCTCTTCGTATATCCCCGCTATCATGTGGTGCACCTGCTCCATGAAGTGATTGCATCTATCATGCCTTGTATAATGGGTTTACAGCCCTCTCTGCTCTGAGGAGAATTGCTGGCGTTCCTGAATATTTCTCCACTCGCACTTAAGAGTCGATATTTTTCCCCCGTACACACTTATTGGTTTATCTATTTACCATTCCCTGGCAGTCTGCCTCCACAGGCAGTTTGATAATGAAATGTCAGGGACACCCCACCCCACCCCCATCACTGAAAGCAAGCTGTGTCTTAATGTGCTTCACAGTTTCATCTACAGTCTTTTGAAATCTAGGTCAGCTCTATTATTTATTAATTGTTTCACAACTTCCCTCACAGAGCTCCAGAACCTTCCTCGAACACTTCTGGAGCTCTGTGTGTCTAATAATAACCTCAGTGCCTCTGAATGAGGTTGGCAGGGTTAATAAAAAAATAAAGATACGAAGAAGAATAAAAAGGTGGTCACCATTATGAATTAAAATTTCTACATTATTCTTGGAATGTGCAACTCATGGGCACTGCGGTAATGATCTCCTAAAAACACAGGCACACTACTGATGATTCAAAACAATTAATCCATCTCATCTAATGCTACAATTTTTAACGTACAATATGTTGAGTATGACTGTGTGCTGGGGAGCTTTACAAAATCTGAGGTGAACATGGAGCTATATATATATCTGGAGCTATATATATATATAGATCTATATATATATAGATCTATCTATATATATATATATATATATACAGTATATATTGAATATATATACAGTATATATTGAATATATATATATATATATATATATATATATATATATATATATATATATATTCAACATATATATTCAATATTCATATTACAATAACATTCGATATGGCATTGTAAAGAGACCGCTGACCTTTGCCATATCCTCAGCTCCTGGAGGCAACAGTGGCCGATGGGATGAAGGTCTCATCAGAGCCTCTGGTCCCATCTCTAAACGAGGTCTTTTGATCTCTGCATACTCGAGCTCTGATTGGCTGCTGGGCTCCGGCAGGTAGATGTGCTCATAGCGCATATGCTGCTCTTGTCCTCTGAAACACAAACAAAAACAAAAAAAAAACAGATTAAAGTTTAGAAATCAACTGATTTTTTTTTTTTTTTTGCATCAGGCTTTAACCACACTAGTGTTGTGAATGACTGCCTTCAGTCCATCACTTTGGTCTTTGGAACAGATATTCATGGACGCCTTAGGATGAGCCTTCATGAAAGACGGTGTTCGTGTCAGGAATCCTCTGGACCTATTCACCACATTAACATGAGCCCCAGTTACACTGCATGACCACCCTTTAGAGTCGAGTTAAAATCATCTTTGCAAAACTGAAAAAATAAGATTTGTAGAAAAACTACTCATCATTGTTACTATATGTGTTAGATTCTGGTGAAGCTAGAATGAATAGTTTGTGAGAAATGCTATGGACAAAAAAAATTATTATGGACGACGGACAGACAGGGTGTTAAAAATATATGCAACAATATGTTGCTTGGCTAAAGATAGCACAATATATCCTGTATTGTTGGGATACATATTGCATCATTAGCCCAAATGTCAGCATTCCAACTTAGAGAGGAAGTAGTGTATATTGGCAGAAGTGCAGCGGAAGAAGAGCAGCTCAGACAAAGCTGCATTAAGAACTAATGACAAATAAAGACCGTGTGTTTACGCAACAGGCCAGATCACAATAGTAAAAAAAACACATCTCCAAAGCAGAATCAAGTCAAATGTGGACCAAATGAGATGAGACTAATAAAATCCAAGGATAAAAAAAGACTGAAGTAAAATTTGTATGTCACACTGAGATGAGTTAAATAACCTTGGCTGTGGAGACATCAGTGGCATTGAGACAACATTGATTTTTGCGTGAGAAACGAGGCTTGGCGCTGATTTTGTTTAAACACGACAGTCTAATCAAATCCTATTTATACAGGCTAAATTTAACCACACAAAGACACATTTGTAAAGATGGCAGTGTTACATCAGGCTGACCTAAATCTTTACTGTTGTGTTCAAGGCGCACACAAAGGCCATCTGGCTTGATTTGATTCGCCGTTAAGTCATCACTGAAGACCTTTTTTTTTTCTCTTTTTCAGCAAAATGGGAGCATGCAATGGAAAAGCTCTGAAGTAGAGAGAAACAGGAGCATTGGAAATGGTGTCTCACTGCCATCTCAATGGTTTTAAATATAGCAGATCATTGTGGCTTTGCAGGCATTGCTTGGCTAGCACACAAAGCCAAAAATGTGCTTTGTTTAGGAGCAGTAAGAGCTATGGCTCTCCCTCTACTGTACCCCCAAAACTCTACGGGATCTGGAGCGGCCAGGAATGCTAACAATTACACTAACAGCCACTGGCGGAGGGGGGAGCGCTGTACTGTAACGTGATCTGGTCATGAGCTGCTCTATGTGTGGTGTGGAAGGTACAGCCAGCAACAAGCTGAAGTGTGTGTCGTCAAATGACCACTTCTGAGTTTTAACTGCACTAGCGAACGTAGATCCGGGTTGTTATATTAGCCCGTATGTAAAAGGCTCTCTGTTCTTTCTGCCCTGGAGGCAGATGCTGTCAGTGTCAAAATGGAAGTGGCTTCAGAAGAAGAGTGGGAAAATACAACCATAATTGCTGGTCCAGGCCCACAATGGTCTAGTGTGTGGTTTCTTTATGTGCCAAAAAAGCATGAAGCCTGTGTCTGCCTCGTAGGGTGCTGGTGAAAAAGATCATCCTCAGACTGCACCGGAGATTTATGCAGGACAGATATGTCATGTCATGTTATGAAATATGTGGGGACAGATCTGCATGTCAAAAGGTGTCACTGGGCCAAAGAAAGAAGTAGATGGTGGATGTTTATCTGCATGATCGCCTAAAAAAAGTACAGCCAAAAAACAAACAAAAAAAACAAAAAAAACGGGACCAAAGAACTGATATCCAGATGGTGTGTGACTCCTCCCGCCCAGCACATTTTTCTCACTCATTCAATCGCACACTTCCTGATCTCCATAGAGGGTTGGCACTTACATAATCACATCATCGAGCTCTAGCCCACCCCCCACCCCCCTCTTCTCTTCCCCTCTCTCTCCCTCATTCATTCTCCATATCCCTCTTGTGAGCGTGCAGAATAATCTGATCCCTGGGGAGGATTTGTCGGGAGGATGAGAGAAAGAGATGTGGGGGGGGCAACATCCCCCCATGAGAGCTCCACTACTTTCTTACTGGTTAAGTATCCAGACTGGGATTCTCGTGCGCAGAGAGCAGCCTGTTATTTTGTTTTTTTGAAGCGATGCGGCGTCCGTGTGGCTGCCAATCTCTTCGTTGGTCCCCAGCTGTGCACTGCCCAGGGACGGCTAACAGAGGAACCACGCTAACTGCACCACAGCTGGGATTAATGACACTGACAGAGTGCACAGAAGAGGAGGGACAAAGGGTGGAGACTAGAAACTCTTAAAAATGTGCTCAAGCCATCAACCTTTTCTGTTCATATTGCTGAATGAAAATGTAAATCCTCCCCTAAAAGGACAAAACAAAACCTCTAAATGCTGGATACTAAAATAAATGAGTTAATTTCTAAAATAAAATGAGTTTCCCACACTTTTGATAATCGATGAATCCTTTCATTTTATTTTCGAGCACATTTGCTGCTTTCAGCTTTCTTAAATCTTGCTACGGATTTTCTTTTGTCATTGTACAAAACTCATTTTACATGACCAGAAAACTCTCTGTTCTGGCCAGGAAAGAAAGCCTGCTTAGTGGTTTCTTGGTCTTGTTATGCTTGCTGTAAAATGTATTCTCTCCCTCTCTCTCAAGTAGTCTGGGTGATCTCAGACAGATGGGAAGAGGCGGAGTGACTGAGATATTGCCCGGAGTAAAGAGGGGGATGAAACAAACAACAAGCACTGTGGCTCACCAGTGATTATACTGTAGTAGTGCTTCTGACCTGTAATTATGGTAAATTTGGAGGATTAAATGAATGGCATATTATCACCTTGCCCTCAGTCCAAGACAGTAAAAGAGGAGAAACATTAATCAACCCTAGTGAGAAAGAGATAATGTCGGACGTGTCCATGCTTACATTCTCAGTCAAGATGTGCAGAATTACTGAGACTCATGAAAATACAATAACATGTCTGAGAGAACAGATTGAAGGCTTGTCAAGGCCAGACTTACACTGTTCAGACTCTGAATGAGAACATTTGAGAGCTGCAGATTCTAAAGGAATGCTGAACGCCTTATATATTCAATCGACTTAACACCCACAGACGCCTGGCAGCAAGACCAGAGGTTTATTTCACCGTCTCCACAAAGAAACAGGAGCTATAGTCTCCCCTATCTCCTATATGATGGTTGTTGTTTTTTTAAATCGCATGGAAAACAGACCCAATGGAGAAGCTGCACAAGGCATCCGTCTAGAAAAATAACAGGCATCATCTATACTGAGAGTGACTGCCAAGGCACAAGGGATTAAATGAGGGGTGTCAGCGAATTAGGAGCAGAGGTTTCAGCGGTTCAACAGTGTGGCTCAACATATAACCCAGTGCTCCCACACCATCGTTAAACTGGTCCAACATCAGAGACCATAATCCAATCTGACTGACAGTTAAAGACACCAACATAACACCCAATGGCCACATGCTGCTACAGAGGCATTCTACCATCTGCTGCTGGATAAAAAGGGGATGTAAAATGTTTCTCAGCTGATTTCTTAAAATTTCAATTTCATACTTTTAACATATGCAAGAAAAAAAGTGGCATGAAAAAAACCCATTCCTGTGACTTATACTCTGTGCATCATTGAAAATTCATGGCTTGCATATACATTATTCATTAGTACTCATCATCCTCCTCAAAAAGAGCATGACTGTATAAATAATAGACAACTTTGGTAGGTGCAAGAGTCTCCAGACAGAGAGCACTGTACATACAATGCTTAGCCTGACTTATTGTTGGTCTATTAAAGATGGCAAAACTATGCAGGCTCCATTGCCCCACAGAGCCTTTTAACACAACATTACAGAGGAACGGCTTGCAGATGCCAATTAGATAAGAATTAGACTGGGGGAGGAGGGGGGCTACCAGGCAGAGGCTTCAGTAGAATAATACTGCATAAAAATGCATTCCATTCAGCATGTTTGTCCCTCAGTTATCAAGACTCAGCAAGGACAAACACGTGTTCATGTGACTGACCATGAAAACCACAACATGCATCTAGTATCTGAAGCTGTGCATGAGAGTGAAAACATCACATCATGTACAAACCTCAACAGAGGAGGACGTTATAAATAAGATGAATATAATAGTGCAGGCTGAGCATTCCCTGCACAGGATCCCCTTCTCCCCACAGCTTACATTCCTACATACACCTAGAACTTTGGATCCAGATCCACTCACACATTTTATGTGTAATAGAGCCAAAGCCATATCTCACAATACAAAAAAGAAAGTAAAAGAAAAAATCCTTTATCCGGATCCATTCCAACATCTAATGTGTTCTTCTCTGCCACGTGCCATAGAAACCATGTTTCTATATTTACAATGTAAATAATACTGCACAAATAAATGAATGTATGCCTTTATTTGATAGGACAGCTAAAGAGGTGTGTGTGTGTGTGTGTGTGTGTGTGGGGGGGGGGGGGGGGGGGGGGGGGGGACATGTGGCAAATGGCCACGGGTCAGAACCGCTTAAGGGCTACAGCCTCGGTACATGGGGCACGCGCTCTAACCACTGCGCCTGATCTAGAGCATTTTTTGAGATCTGTGAGCACGGTGCACCTACCTCTCATTCCCAGGCTGAAACTCTGACAGCAGAGAAGGTCGACGGCGATGTGGCTGGGACAAGTGGGAGCTGTAGTCCCTGGCATGATGAGAGTGGTAGTCCACCAGTCCCACTTCCTGCAACACAGACAGCAAGTTGTCAGTGTGGAATAAGATATCCTTCAGTGTACTGTCTCCTTAACAAAAAACACAGTAATAATACATTTTTACATTCCCATTCCCTGCCTTGTTTTTCCTGTAATATTCAGTCGTTTTCTCTCCAGCTCTCGTTTCTCCTCCTCCATCCTCCGATTCTCCCGCCATAAAAGAACAACAAAAGCCTTACAAACACTGGAGGCCACAGAAAGTAGTCCTACAACAGCCAGAGGCCTCTTCTCTGAAGCACACACAGCTCTGTCCTCCATACGCAGAAGAGCATAATCTTGATAATTAGGAGATGTGGGTGGAAATAATGGGGGGGCCCCCCACAATGACAACATGAACTTTCAACTCAAACATCTAATGAGGGAACAGGACTGTGTGCACAACACTGTAACCTGGGAATGTTTCAGTTGGAAAAACACGAGTGGGGGGGCCCCTGAGGTCACACCCTCTCCTTTGGCTCGGTGTAATGCCATGTTTACCAAATATCCAACAACCAGGCAGGGCTACAATTCCAGCAAAATAAAGGTTTTACCTAGAAAAACAGCGCTGTAGGTGGTACCTTAACGCACCGCGTGTTGGGCCCCCTTACCGTGTGTGGCCGTTGCAGCTGGAGTGGTAGAGTGACGGGGTTCGGTAGGTGCCGTGTGTCCACAGTCCTCCGGCTCGACGGCACGGACTGGGGATGAGAGGACATGCTGGCACAGCCGCTTCCTCTACAGGCAGGAAGTGGGTGTGGCTCCAGAGTAGATGCCGTGCATTATCGGCTGTTTCTCTTAGCCAGCAACCTGTAGAGGGAAGGAAAAAAAACATCAGTTGAATTTCCTTAGGTTCATTCATACCTGCAAAAAACAAAACAACACAAGCAACATGCAATGTGTGCAACTGTTGCTCAGATATAATTCAGTGTTTTGTGGCTAGCACCTCCAGAGCAGCTACAGATGAAAGTGTGTTTCTCTGTCTGCTCCGGATATCGGAGCATCATCACCTCCCTACCACAGCTCTTTGTAGAGTCCAGCACCTGCTACACTGAACCCCTCTCCTCTGCCGTTTACTGAATGGTCCACTGTCCTCACATTGGAGGACACACAGACAAGAGACCAGCCAAGTCAAGCATTTAGCCTGTAAACCAAAAATACTCTGAGTTTAATGGGGCTTTAGAGGTAACATAAATAGCTCAATGACAGATAGATATGTAGGCCTTGTGCAGATGTCATAGGGTGTTTATAGAGAGGGGTCTCATTGGCCAAGAATGATGATCTAACTAAAAACAGGCATGCACTAAGCTGCAGCACACCACGACATACTGTTCTACAAAAGCTTCAAGCAGAGGCAGCGCTGACACAACGTAACGGTACGGCTGAAACTGGAGACAATGCTGAAGAGGAACATGGTGGATCTATTAAACAGCTTCAACCCCCCAATGGGATTTGATGGGAAGAATTTAAAGATGTAGTGCAACACATGTTCTATGCTGAGACAACAAGTCTGGTGAGCTTGTTACTGCACCATTCTCAGAGAGCCTGTGATCGTAGTAGTAGTAGTAGTGGGTGGAAGAGTACTCATGTGTCCCTGTGACTCCTGCCAACAAAGAAGTAATGACTCCTGCCATTTGTAAGGGCATCTGACTAATGACGCCTCTCATAGTTTCATCTTTCAGCACTGTGAGCTACTCAACCAGAGGCACACAAATGTGGGCTCTTAACATGGCACCGATGAAAACCTTGACAAAACAGCAGAAGTGCTCTTGTAAAACTGCAATTTTGTAAACTTAATGTGAAAGTCAAAACCCTTGGGACAGCTTATTGGAAAGAAAAAAAGTCCACGTCATCTAGATGACAATGAATGAGATCTGACATTGACACTGAGAGCAACGTAAAACCAGAGTCACTAAAGCTGCCATGATGAGTCGATTAGTCCATCAAAAGAAAATTAATTGCTAAATATTTAGATAGTCAAATAGCATAAATATATGCTGCTTGAATAGAAAATTTGCATCAATTAGCAGTGTAGCAGTGTTTAAATGTGATGTGTGACTGGCCAACTATCACAGCGGCCATTTTTATATCTGAGTCCTCACCTCGTTCATGACTGGAGACAATTAATCAGCAGCTTTTTTTAATCATCTATTAATCATTTCAGCTGTTTTTAAGCAAAGCTTTCACACATTTACTGGTTCCAGCCTCTTAAATAAAACAATTCTCTGCTTTTTCTTTATCATTTGTGACGGCAAAAGAAACACTGTTGAGTTTTTGTAACGTTGGCTTGGGACCAAACCATAAATATAAAAATTAAAATCATTGCCAGATTGATCAACAAATGAAAACAATCTTCAGTGGCAGCCCTAATCTGATCACACACTTAGCCAATAAAGCCAAAACTGACTCTAAAAACTACAGAAAAGCACTTTGGCTGAACTCACAGCCACTGATGATCTAGAAACTGTGTAATATTTGCCCACTAGCACTAATGCCAGGTCAGCTACCTCCACTGGTGGCCATAGTCCCTCATAATAAAACTCTCAACCTGGACAGGTCTTGAGTAACAACCTCTGCAACTAGTAGTAAACAAGCACCATTTATAGCACCATGAACCTGAGACCACACCGTCACTGATAGAATGAACCTGTCGTAGAATGCCGGTCTCTGTTGTCTGACTCTAGCTTTCACTCCTTCCATCATGTCACTAACATAAAGTGTCACTTCATTTCAGTTATACCAAATGTTCTATGAAGAAAAGCTGAGCATGGGTCTGGCTTTAGGGAACAGTGGAACGGTGCAAAGCTCAGAGAGGCCACCAGATTTTTAAAAAACCCACTGAAATCACACCAACCAACAACTGACTTTGCCTTTGTGTCGAGCCGTCTCAACCGTGGCTTCAAATGTTTTTCAAGAAGCTGGTGACAGACAGCCACATGCAGGGAAAAGTGCTAAAGTCCTTGAGTAGATCTCTCTGCTGGTGAAATACTAGATGAGGGAAAACTGACATAGCATGTAAACATGTGCAACAAAGGGCAGAAAAAGAGGCCAGCAAAGACAAAGAGAGGGCGAGATAAGTCGTCCTCTGTGGAAGCCTGTCCAGTCGAGAGATCCCCCCCTGAGACGGACGAAAACACGTCTGAAGGCAGCCACAATATCTGCAGAGGATTAAAAAAAACCTGAATCAAGATGAGAGGGTCGACACAATGAGAGAAGCTTTGACGTAAACTGAGGCAAAAAGGGGGCCTTCCAGATGAGAGGCTGAACACATGCACTGGCAAAGCTACAGACACCCACAGGCAAGTCTGTGGCTCGCTGCCAGCACTGCGAATGAACTCAGTCACCTCACTCTGGTGTGCTTTCCTGCTCCCCCTCTCCTTTGCTTTCGTCTTCTGCACACAGCGGAGTGGGGCCTCAGCCTTCAGCGGTGCAAGCCAATATTTCATCCTCCTACCCACCCTCCCTCTCCATTTTAGGAATGGCTGTGGAAATACTAGCACAGAGCGCACAGACGGCTTCCAGCCTGCCAAGCAGAGCAGGAGGCTGACTTCAAACAACGGTCTAATTCTACTGACATTAAACAGCTCATCAAATCTGTCTGGTCTGACTTGGTAGCTTGACAGTCGAGCTCTTACGGGGGACTCAACAGCTTGGAACAATTTCTGACGGAAAGCCTTGATAGCACGGCGTGGGCCTTGATAGAAGGTACCATCACTGCAGCAGCAATAACATACTGTTAATTACATGCCCATTAAAATAGTATATCAATATTTTTTCACTAAGGAAACAAATGTCAGGGTATTGATCTCTCTGCAAAGGCTTCTGCAATTATTATGTCTCCATTCAAATGCATGGGAGCTGTCATGGAAAGGCAGATGAGCTAGCTGAAGTGGGCATAAGGCTTGGTCTGGGAACAAACATCAGAAGTCTGTAAAGCAGTGCCCCCGGAGAACTGAGCTCAAGCGAAGGGGGGGCTGCTAGGACTCTCAACCTAGGAATGTGGCACCCTGTCAGGTCTCATAAGGATTTATCTCCCTGGAGCCTCATTACTGAAGGGCCATGGACAAGGAGACCTTTGCTCGCGTTCACTCACAGACACTGAACTGCACACAAATACTATACATGTATGCAAACTCAAGATTTTTCAAGTGATTCTTTACTTAAACCCTGTGATGCTCCAGTTCATGAGATCTGGACAAACACTGTATTAAGTTTGTACAACTAAAATCATAAGGAACTTCTCCATCGGCCTCAATACTCATCTGCAGTTGCTGGTTGCCAGACTCCCACCCTTCACCTCCCTCCTAACTCACCCATATTTAACATGGAAACAAAGCTCTCGCAGTTAATCTGCTGAAGCCTCGGTGTTTTGTTTTTTTTGGGGGGGGGGGGGGGGGCCTGAGAGGTTTTTATTTTAAATGTTGCATATCTTCACAGGAGAAACACAAGACAACATTTCCATTTGGCCGCACCCATTTTTTTTTTGTTTCATCTGAATTATCTGTTTTAACTTTCAAGACCTTTGATTGGATGATCTTTATTGCCGAGGAATGTTTGAGACATTAGTGATAAATGTACTATCTTGATTAAATAAAATAATCACTGAGGGCACCACACAAAGACTTCCTCACAGACTGTGGCTGTTCAGCTGGAGAAACTGAACCTGAATAACCTGACTAAAATGAAGAAAATGATGGAATATCAGCCCAGTATTCAATTAAATAATAAATATAAATAACTGTTAAATAGAACATTGGTGACAGCGTCTAGACTGACTTGTCCAAAGAAGAAGAAACTTGTCTGATTGCTGCCATCTCTACCACAACATCATACTATTTTCCCAGTAAACAATATGTAATATGTAGCACAATATGTAGCTTTCAGGCTATCAAACAGTTCACTCTTCATCTTTTTCTTTTCTCTTTTTTTTTTGAGATACTGTTTTCATCCCACAGGGGGAAATTCTCTCTGCATTGACCCCCTGAAAGTGTGCTGCCTTTACAGCGCCCGGGGAGCAGATTGGGGTTCAGTATCTTTGCTCAGGGATACTTCAACTTGTAGACTTGCAGGGGCTGGAGATCGAACCAACGACCTTTTGTTCCGTGAAGGACCGCTCTACCTCCTGAGCCACAGCTGCCATTTCAGGTATATTTAGTGTTTGTCCAGGTGTTTCCTCAGGTTAGACATTGTCGCCCTGGACAGCTTCATTCATTACAGACGTTACAGAGACTGTTGTGTACTTTGGGTTTTGAAAAGCCACACTTACAGGTGTGCCTGAGTCTTGTGCTCTTTTCTCTCTCTCTCACCAGGATGTGCTCTCAGGCACCACATTTAGCAACAGCTGATTTGACATTAGTCAGTAGTTTTTAGATGGGACGTTATACTATCATCATCCTTACAGGCACCAAGTTCAGTACCCAAACCTTTGAGGATGCCTCATGTTTTCCTGACTGCTTCCTATGTAATAAAACCTCACTCTTGAAGCTCTTTCACTATAAATGGTGTATTCCTCTTGCCCTGTGTGAAAGAGTGGAACTTATCAGGCAGGACAACAGTCAGTAAAAAAAAAGGGAATGTGACTGCAAAAACACCTTCATTAACGGCAGGACAATAACAACAGGAAAACACTCATAGATTTGTCACGATGCCCTTTACACTGCCAAGCAGTAATATCCAAAACCCATTTCCTGGTACACACTGTCATACTGAAATTAAGAAAGAGGAAGATAATGCAAGATCAGTGTAGAACAGAGGCCACATGTGGGCAGACTTTTGACCTCAATCATAGCAGACAAAGATGATGACAAATCTTATGTTGATAACGGAAACTAACAACCATTCATGAGCAAACAGGAAGCCAGAAAACGAGTAACTAACAGGGAAGTAAAAATCAGACGTTGATGACAGACGGAGGCTATAAAAGGCAGCAGGTGATATACTTACTTACTGCCTGTGGGTCTGCAATGATATATAGCGTAGCTTCTGGCAGGCAGCTAGTGCATAACTATTAGTAACAAACAGTGAAAGAACATCCCGACACCCTGAGCCTCACATCTGTTCAACTTTCAGACAGGAAGTCAGCGGTCACAACAAACAGTCAGCAGCTGAAGAGGCTCTGAGAGAAAAGTGTCATCTTCAGCAAGGCTCAAATTTGTCTCAAGGGGACGTGGTTCAATCATCTCCCTCAACCACAGCCCGTCACAACTTCCACTCTGAATGTGACTAAACGGCTTCTCATCGTGTTAACGGGAGTATGATGAGAACCAAAGAGACGCCTGCTGCTGCGAGCGAGCAGTGAAAAACAATAGACGTGGTGGTGAAAGTGAAAATGGAAGCAGTATTGAGACGTAAATGATGTTAAGCTATTTTAGCTTTAACGACATGTCGATCAAAAAGGGGCTGAATGAATTAGAAACACTTAGCTTCAATAGCTCCTAAAGTATTCTGGTTTAGATGAAACTTTTAAAACGTGGCTCTTAAAAGATTTATAAGTCGTTTCAAGCCGAAAATACAAAAAAAAAAGAAGCTTTGTTTTATATTTTGTGCAGAACTCAAATGAACCCTAAACCTTTAGCTCAGTGTTTATTGTTTCCACTTTGTAACTTCAAGATGTTGAAAACGGGGAATTTGACAGGATTCATTCTTCATAAACTGATCTGACAACTGAGGGTTTTCAGTTTCACAACCCGAAGTCAAACAAAAGAAGTGCTTTCGGGCTGCCCCCCCTGAAAGCCGCTGATCTAAACCACCAGTCCAGAAACAATTGAGTTAAATCGGATTTCACCAGTCGAGTCATTGCACCTTGTTTTTCTTAACATTTTACTTATGCTTTTGTAGACATACAGAGACAGAGGAGTTCATAGAGGTGGGGGGATACTTCTATAGCAACTACTTAATGGCTTCAATACAAACAAGAAAATGTCTTGTCCTTCGGTACCTAATTTCAATCTCATTAGCGTCAGCGAGCCAATAAGCATTTATCGTGCTTGTAACAGGATGTAATAATGCTGGAGAACGGCTGTCTAATGTTACATGTCAGAGACATTCAGGGGGAAAAAACACTACTTTGCATCCTGAGATGGGATTGTGTGTGTTGTGTTTTCTAAAATGTGTGTTTCATTGTTAAAAAAAAAATAATAAAAAGATATCCAAGACAGTATTGAGCCAGGGAGGTTGTAGAAGATGGAAAGTGTGGCTCCATTTTGTCGGCCATGATGTCAACAGAACACAATGCAATTTATGCAAAAAAAAAGTTTGTTGCTGCCAAGACTGGAAAAAATGAATTTGATTAAACACTTGATCGCGAATGGAATAAATTCAACAGCAGACATTTCTCTGTGTTTGCCTGCAAGAAGAAAGGACGACTCGTTTAAGACCACGTCCTTAAAAACCTCCACCACTGGATTCCTCCTAAAAGACAGCTGAGGACAACACTATATGTTGTTTTTTTTAAAACATCACACGTCAGCCAACACTACTGTAACAGGGGTCCTTGCAATGTGACAAGTTACATAATAGGTTTATTTTTAGGGCCTGAGCACTAAGCATGCGAGGACCCTATTGTTCTGCAAGGAATTATTATTATTTTTCTGCAAAAAGAATTGCCTTTTTGGGGACTTTCCCATATTCAAAAACTCATGAAAGTTGGCGGAAAACTTAGTCGAGTGCGAAATTTACGTGTGGTATGGTGATTGGAAATGGGCATGGCAAAATGGCTCATTAGCGCCCCCTTTCGTGCAGCCCCTGCCTCCAGTTTAACGTATATGTATGAAACTTGGTACACTTATGTAACTGATGAGACCGACAAAAAAGTCTCTTGGAGCAATGCCTTCAAACAAACAGGAAGTTGGCCATTTTGATTTTTGTGACCATTGCCATTTTTTGAAAATCATACACGTTGTATTTGAACAAACTCCTCCTAGAGATTTTACCCGTCTAATTTGGTCAGTACGATCTAAACCCCATGAGGATGAAAAGTTGTTAAAATCCTGAGTTTTCGTTGAACGGTGTGGCCAGCCGTCACATGGTGTGGCCTTCACATATCAAATAATATGGCCATCACATAATCAATGATGAGTCAAAATTATTAGGTGTTGTCTAGCGCCACATAGTGGACAAAATAAGGTAAATCACAATCCCTCCCTCTGTGTCCATAATGCATGCAGATACAGAGCCTTGCATTTATCCAGCTGTGCAGTGAGGCCGAAGTTGGCGCACGGCCCGACGGGCACACGCCCCGAGGAGCGACAGGGTGCAAGGGCCCGTTCAACGCTGCTTGCAGCTTTAATTATGTTATGAAACTGCTTTGAGTGTTAAAAATGTCAAGGACCTGAAACATAAAGCTTAAGATGTGTACTGTAATATGTAACGTCATTACCTGCATGGACGCATGTGCACTACCACTAATGATTATTTAATTAGCAATTAATTGATTCTTTTCAAATTTAGACTAAAACTGTTAAAAAAAATGCTCATCACATTTTTTTTGTGATGTCTTCAAATTGCTTGTTCTGTCCGACTAACAGTCTAAATACAAAGACTCTTCATTTACTATCATAAATCACAATGGAAAGAAGCAGATCCCCACATTTACGACGCTGGAACCAGCAAACATTTGTCCTCAAGTTAAATTAACTGGAAAAGCCTGTGGCCTGGCTTCACAGTACAGCCCTCAGGATGCACACTTCACTCCTTATTGTGGTGATATTTCACACTGTAGATGATGAACAGACATCATAAAGTGTTACAGGAGGCCGGAGATGTAAGCTGCTGTAGGAGTTATATATATGGGCTGGCTGCTTATCCGTGGGCTGCCGTGTTACTGGGTGCAGGACCTTCCTGTAATTATAGGTCAGGTGTGTTGAATATAAAACATCAGCAATAATGTGGAGCAAACTTTATATTCTTTACATTTCCCTACTGCGACAAAAATAAACCAAATTACAACCATGAAAGAAAACTATTATATGTGTATTGTTAAAAATCTGAAACAACGGAAGGAAAAAATACTATTGGCTACATATGATCGATCAATGTCAGTGTTTAATAATAATAAATAAATGCAGATAAATCATGTGACATATTTACAAATTCTCAGCACAGACTGTAGAAGTTTGTGTCTGACGATGAAGAGGGTCAGTGATTGGTTGGCCTGTGCCTCCAGATGTGATCATCCAGCTGTAACCAGGCTGGACGGCATGGCAGCTATTGGACATCCTGCCTTTTCCCCCCTGATGGTGAGCACCTCAGTGACACTGTGTGACATCACACAATGCTCCACCCTCCTCCTCCTCCTCTTCCTCCCTGTTGGCTGGTGTATAACTGGGACCTTCACACACTACTTTTTAGTTGTTCCGTCATACATTTAGATATTATGTAAATATCTGATGAAAAGGTCTTTAAGTATTTATTCTATTAAAACATATAAGCCAACACAATCTGTGTGTTTGTATTATGATAAATGATATCTTCTTCTATGTCTGCTAACAATCCTACATGAAAAATATCATATCTTCTTTTGCATTTTGCAACCGAACACACCACCAAGTTTAAAGCCAAAAAGATGCATGTATGTTCTGTGCATGTGTGTTCATATTCACATAAGCAGTTTTGTATTTATATATACTTCTCTTCTAGTCTACTGACCACTCAAAAGGGCTTTACAACAAAAGCCACATTCACCCATTAACACACATATTCATGCATGGAGGCGACCTGCTCACACAGCGCTTTTCCATCCATACTTTTCCATCCTTCCTTCAGCTGTTCCCACTGAGCCTTTTCAACCCCCCCCCGAAACTATTTAGACACTGATATATTGGAAACGTTTGGAGTTTGACTAAAACTAGGGTAGTGTGTCACAAAGTCGATTTTTTTCCTCGCCTTTATACAAATTATTTATCAGCAAACTGGTGGATTGAAATATCTCATCTCAAATATGCACACACTGCTACTGTTCATCACACAAAACAGGATATTAATTAATGAGATTATTATGTCGACACAGGTGGTATTTTCATCCTGTAAATGCTTCATATTACCTGATGATGTGTGTCCCATCAGTACTGCACAGGATCAAAAAAGTGAGGTAACTCTCTGTTTAGGTATTTCCATCATGAGTTCCAGAAAAAAAATCTCTTATTTTCCACTTGACTCAAATGAAAATTTTCAAATACGGTTCAGCATAACAATTAATAGTTCCTTTCTGAGTGAATCAAGAGGTTTACAATTAAATTAAACACTCCTGATTAACAGGAAGCCTTTATACAAAAACAAAAAAAATACACCAATGTCGAATTAACATTGATTTAGGTTGATTGAATATATTTATTGGTCATTAGTCCCTTAAGATCCTCTTGCATGGCTCTCCACCAAACACAATGTGACAACACCACTGTCACGCATCGAGGGCTCAACTTACAAATCCTTCATTATTCTCTCTGGGCTCTGTTCTTAAAGCCCACCTGACATTCATCTGTCCATGCTGAGGAGCAGGATATCAAACTAAATGAGGAGTGCACTTGTCTGCTGGGCTGACCTACTTCCTCACTGCTACTCCATTATTCAAGAGCTCTGAAATGTTCTTCTGTATGTCCGCATGCAACCCTAGTGCCTCTGTTTGCCCCTCATGACAGGAGTCTCACAGAGCTTCAATTTATGCACGGGAGGGTTCCAGTGTGTGTGTGTGTGTGTGTGTGTGTGTGTGTGTGTGTGTGTGTGTGTGTGTGTGTGTGTGTGTGTGTGCACTGCCAAACACCAACGCCCACACATGCTGGTGTTATTTACACACAAAACAGAACCCAAAAAAAAGCATCCATGAAGATTTGATACACAAGGTTTTGTATTATGGACAGAGAAGAACAAATACTGACAACATTTCAAAAGACACACCAGACATCACATCAGCAGTTTGATGCTTTGATGCTCTCACAGGACTAACTTCTTCTAAACTGCACTGTCATGGATCCACGTGTCAAGACGAGTTAAAATCCTCCCACACAAACACACCACAGCCTGTAATTACTCTCCACTTAGGCCTTCATACCTTTCACCGATACATGTCACTCATATTTCCACCGTAAGATCATCGACCCTGAAGGGGGGTGCGCTCTTGGCTGCCCCTGTCAATATGCTTTCCAGAATGTTAAAAACAAAACCATGCTCAAACACACACTTCTAGTAGAACCATTTGGGTGATCACAAAGATAAATAAAAGGCAACCCTCAGCTGTAGCCGACACACAAACACGAGTCATGTCCTGTCATCTGTGTTGCATAACGGAGGCAAGTAAATAACTGGTCACAGAGCCAGTTATGGAGTGACTGGTCTTAATAGCGACTCAATTTCAGAACCAGGGAAATTTTAAAAAAAGCATTATGACTAATAAATGACTTTTAATTTATTTCAAATAACACAAATAAGCCACAAACGGTTACATGTAAGAAGCTGGAAATGAGCAAATCTTTGCATGATAAACAGATTATTGAAATACGTGATGATTCATTTATTTCGTTGCAGCTCTAACTGATACCAATAGAGTATCACATGTGACCAAACGTGTGAATGGAAGCTTTTAGTTGCATAGAACGCTACCAGCATCCAAGTGATCTTTGCATAAATACATTTTGAAAGTGTTCAGATTAATCAGCTCCAAATACACCACATATGCCAGACTCTATGGGATGTACCTGCTGCTGCAGCTGTGGGCCAATCACATGCTGCATTCATTTAACTGATTGGTTGCAAATAAAACAAACATTCATTTATTTCCAGATCTGAGCACAAAAAGAATCAAATGAAGGTAAAAGTTTCAATACTTCATACTAGGTTACTTCAGAGGACCCAGTGTAGTTTTTCTATTAATAATAGAATATATATAATATATATATATATATATATATATATAATATTTACTATATTGATAATAGTAAATATTGGAGAATTATGTTTAATGGTAACAGAATTTGAATATATATTAATATTCATTAAAGACAACCTGGCCTGTGCATGAAAGGGTAAATGAGAACCTGGTTTTACTTTTAAGGCATTTTCAGACCAGAGGAACATTTGCACAGTTCTAAAACCCCCTATTTTATTGTATCCACAGCTCAGTGGAATCTGTTTTGACTTTTTCAGCTCTTACTTCAGAGGAGGTGCTCTTCCAGCACAAGGGGAACCTTGAGTGATGGCCAGCTTACATCACTGCAGAGCTCCTATTTATGGTGTGGATGCAAACAGGAAAAAAAAGACATTGAAGGAATGTAGTTTTCAGGGAAACTTCGAGGTGAGCAGTTCCTCTCGGAGAGTCTCAAGAAGTGTTTGGTGCAAAGACACCTTTTGTCATCACAGTTACTTACTTGAGTAGCTAAGGCTGGATCAAAACATCACAATCTCTTTATCACAGCCTGTTAAAGGTGGGACTGTTCTGCCTGTATTACGCCTCGCTGCATAAAGTTATGCCGATGGTATGGGGGTGTGGGGGGGTAGTTGTTGTCTGATCCAGCGGTGGAGGTATAGTAACAGTGTGGAATCAACCGCTGAGGAATAATGGAATAACATCAATTTGTTTTCTACGGATTCAATAACACCTAGACTAGTTTTTAATTTATACAATAGTTAAAGTGTGTAAAAAAAAAAAATATATATATATATATAATGCATTAAATATATGAAAAGCCATTTTTAACCTGCAGAGGAATGAGATTAATGAGAAACGCAGGAATAAAGCCGGCTGCATTTCACACTGTAATTAGCAGAGATGGTTGAGGGTTGGTGGTACTTGTGAGGAGTGTTACACACCCTCAGGAGGAAAGGTGTACACAACTCCTTTAAGAACGTCATAAGTATGTTGGTTTGTTAAGCTCAATGTCTGATTTTATTTCACTTAAGATGGCAGCGCTGCTTTTGAATTGGATTAGTGTGAGATCCAAATACCTGCATGGACAGATAAAACCTGTGAGCTCTTTCAGTCTGACACCCAAAGGCCAGAGGGACCGACAGCCCAACCTCCTCTCCTTTAACAGCTGCATCCTTACAGGGCTGCCCCTAACAATTATTACCTCCATCTTGGAGGTTGTGTGTTCACCCGTGTCCCATGAATGGTTGGATTGCGCAAAAAAACTACTCAACAGATTTCCACAAACCTTTGTGGAGGGGTGAGGCATGAGTTAAACAGATGAGTTTAACAATTGTGTAGGATTTATCAGTCTTGTGGGAGGTATGTGGGCTATTCTAGTTTTCATTGTTGATTTATCTGACAGGTCATTTTCATGACTAATTATAAAAATGTGTGTGGGGGGGGGGGGGGGGGGGGGGGGGGGGGGGGGGTCAGTCATCAAAATTTCCCAGGGCCCAAAGTGACAACTACAAATTGCTTCCTTTGTCCAAAACAAAGACTTTTCATTTACAACCATAACTGATAAACAGAAGCTCACAACTGCAATGTTTTGATATCGCTTCATAAAAAATGACTGAATTGATTAACCGGTTATAAAAATACTTTCTTTTCCATCTACTACTAGCCGCAAGATAAATATGAAACTGGAAAGGAATGAAAATGAGGCTAATGGCTGCTTGCAGGATCTGCAGTGGCCAATATTTTTTTTAAAGTACAGTCCTTAAACAACATGTCACAACCACAGATTTTTACATTTGGCATCCCAGAAAACAGAACAACTGCTAAACGAATGGAGGTGGCACTGTGTCCCGTTCAGTGACACTGTGATGAGTAAATATGCAGCTCTGGATCAGACCAGCTGTGCTTTATCATAATATTCTACCACACTGCGTCAAGGATTAGATTCTCCACACACAAAGCCTACCAGGTGCAGGACACTAGTGAGAGAGAGAAACACTAGACAGCTGCGGTTACTCAGTAGTGAGAGAGAGAGAGAAAGGATGGGAGGAGCGAATGTGCCGGGAGGCAGTTTCACAGTAACTGCTTCTTATTCCCCCTCTTTGGTTTCTCCGTGTTAACTTTAGGATTCATATCAATGTTGTGTCATTTCCCTATAATTATTGTTTCATCTGCTGTAATTACAGTAAAATACAATCTTAAGTTCAATATGCAGCGTGAAACGCTTCTCTGTGAAAGTTATATGAGATTAGAGCCGTGACTGGATCCGTGTAAAGAAGCTCACCTTCAGATTATTACTGTCTGTGGAAATTACAAGGCTAATGAAGACGATGTCAAAGCCAACCTAGTAATTAATGAAACTATATCCCTTTTAAAAAAAACATACCAAGCCCTCAGGTTGTTGGTCTGTATGTGGCCAAGCCATCATCATCATCAGTCATTCAAACGAGTTAGCATGTTGATGTTGCTGTTTAAATGATCTAAAGCACAAGTGCATGTCTTAGGTCTATGGTGCAAGACATCCAACTCCCTAGTCTGGCTGCAGAGTAAGGTGCAAGAGGTAAACAGGTGGTATTTAGTCCCTTTAATTATTCATAGTGGTGTTATGAGCTTAACATGAATCAAACCAATTATCTTTCCTTTAAATGCCGTGTGCTAGCACCTGGTGCATTACTATTTAAAAACAGCCCAACATGTCTCACTAGCATTTTTTTTACACAAGAATCGTGCAACAGAGCCGCAACGTTAGACCCTTCTCTGCAGCGCCTTCTCTTTTTTACATCGACCAAGAAACCAGCGGAACAATATCACTTCTCCGTGTGTGATTTTAAATAAGAGAGGTGTGATGCAGCAGCATCAGGGTCCAGAATGACATCTAATGCATGCATAGCGCAGCACTTTGAATGGAAGAATGGATTAACATGGCAAAAAATGATTTACCTTCCCCGTTATATGACGGTTGATCTCGTCGTACCAGCACAAAAACTTTGGCTGAATTATTCCTTAAAAAAGTGCCTGATGACAAGAAAAGCAACAGTTGGCCAGAGATAATAAACGCTGTCACCAATACATCACAAAAGACATGGTTTTTACTTGAATGCTTCGGTTTTAAGTAAATAATCACACACTTTCCTTGAACAAAAAGAAAGCAGCAAATAATCCACACATTTGATAAATATTCCTTCGATCAGCTACTCGATTAATCAACCAATTATCGCAGCCCTACATCAAGAGGTTAGATTATCCTAGTGGAACAACAGCTATATATGCTAGTATCTCCAACGGTGCCATATACCCATGACACTGTATCAGTAATGCTGCTGGAGCCTTATTCTTGTTTTTAATGAGGTTTCAGTACTTTGTGATAAGATAAACAGACATTAGCTTCAGTCTTGTACAGTATGTTCCTTTAAAAGGGGCTGGACGAGAAAATGTCTCTTGTATTTATTCTCCTTTCAACAGATAAACATAAAATATTATTATCTGATTGTGAGATTGATTAGAATTTGTTCTTAAAATGACAGGTGGATCCATGCAGCCTTATTGAAAAGGTAAGTTTTTTTATGGATATCTTTTGTGAGTCATGATGATGCAACATGCTTCTTCTGCCCCCAAGAATTCAGAGCGAGTCGTCATCTTTCACATACATAAAAATGAACAAGAACTCACCTTCTTCCAGTTTCATAACCGTATTGTGTTTCATAACACAAGCAGAAATTGAACAAGCATAGAATCGGTCTCCCCTGAGGCACCACACGGAGCACAGGATTATCTTTGCCCCCATTACCCTCTTGGAAAAAGGAGCGATATCTCCTCACTCTCCTTTAACTCTTTGCAATCCCATCTGCTAAGCCGACACTGCACGGCTGCACAAAACACAAGTCAGCAAGTCATGAAAACCAACAGACGTAGACACGCGACAAATCCTTCCATTTCAGAAGCTGATCCTTACAAATGTTTGAGATTTTTGCTTGAAAAATGACTGAAATGATCCATGGTTTATAATGAATGGTTGGTGATGTATTGTCTTTAGACTAATAGTTGCTACTCTAAACCCATCAACAACAAATGGGCCAGCAGTATAGGGCTGTAACAACTGTATAACCACAACACTGTAGTCATGTGATGGGTTACCATCATAACCTGCTTACGCCGTGACCAGGCAAGAATGAAAGATACCTGTGAGGGCAGCGTAGTTTGAGCCGTCTCGACCTTCTGCAAGCGTAACGTTTTACTGTTATTTCAACTGTGTGACATTTACTCCCTCTCCATCCAATCCCTCTTAACTCATAGTTAAAGTATGCTAACGTATCGTTTTAAGAGTTTATCCCACATTGACGGGCCGCTTGACTCTTGTTTCAACTGAGGTGTCTTGGGATGACAAGCAGATTTCTACCTGGGGATGTATGTAATTATCTTCTCACTTGGTGTATTTTAAACGTTTCGTGTTGGCCTGGGATGGAACGTTTTATTTGTTCTATTTCTAGGGTAAAGTGTTAATGTTTTTGTGTTGCTACAATGATGGGGAGGGGGGTGCAGTTAACCACCATACCGCAGTTATATGTAACTTTTCTCACCACAATAAGAAAAAACAAATCACCACAGCCCTAGCAGTGACATATTCTGCATCGAAGATCAATAGACACTTGACAAGCTTAAAGGTTTACTCCCACTCAGAATTTTCCTTCTCAAGGCGTGTGAAGAATTTTTAAAGTAACCAGGATATTTTTATTCAGTAGGATGAATGCTATTCTACAGCCTGATACAACGGTCATATTTTTAGCAGAGCGGAACACAGAGAACAATTCTGATTTTAAGCCAGTGAAGGGCCAAACTACGAAGTAAACAATGCGCCATTCTGAAATTCGGGAACGGGTCTTCCTAATAGGCTTCCCCAGATTTCCAGGCCAGGCAAGGCCCCACGCGCATGTGCAGCAGTTTTAAATCTACGAGTACATGGAGAACACGGAAGAGTGGACGACCTAAAATAACAGATAGTGAGGAAAAGGCTTCGAGTATCTGAACAAAAGAAACGGAGAGTAAAACTGGGAAATATTGGAGAGCAGAAGGATCGATGGAGTGACTGAAATCTAAATCTGGACACACAGCTGGCTTACCCACAGAATTCCCTTTCTTTAGGCATGTTTTCATTTGAATTATGCATTGAAACTTGACCAAATAATAAAATGATGTTTATTGATTGATATGCCACATTTTGGGTGGAATGCATTTTGTAAGCCTAGGCTGTTAGTTGAGTGGGAACATACCTTTAACCCCAGTGGTCAAACTAAGTGCCCCAGACATACTGTAGATATAAAGACATCTTCAACTCAAAAAAATATCCAACACCACAACATAGAGGGCAGTGATAAAACAACACAAACTGTCTTTGATTTAGAGCTTTCTTATGTCAAGGTGACAAAAATAAAACTCAACAGTGCTGCATCTGTTCAAATCATTATATGACAATAATGTCTCTCAAATCTATTCAGTGTAGCAACAGTAAAACAAAGAAGTAGTTCTGTTCAAACCATTTGAGCATAATGTTTTCATAATCATCAAAAAGTGGATGAGAGGTTTTTTTTTTTATTGTTTTACTATAATTAATTAATTAGTGATTACCGTAGTTACAGCTATTCTCTGGGATCCACACAAAAGACATTCAAACACCACATTATGACCTTCAACAATATCAAAGAATGAAGAAAAGATTCGTATAACCACAACCGCTTCCATCACATCCATATGTAACCTAGTAATAAACGAGTATACATAACTGCACAGTACTGCTCAAAGTACTGCAGTAAAAGATGACCTGGTCAGTAATGCAAGTATAATTCACCTAAACATGGAGTCTCATATTTAAAAAACAACAATCTGTTCTTAATTCCTATTTAAAAGTGATCTGACTGGCAATCAGGTTAAATGGTACAAATGTTTCTGATATACTGGACCAGGCTACATGCCAGTCTCTCCTCCACCCTTTACCGTGACAGACTGGTGTACAGCACTGAAGTCCAGCCGCTCTGTTCTGAGTGAGCTGGACATTAAGCTTAGACCAGACTGCAGGACAGTCACAGAGGTGGGATAAGACTAAAGACTGTGCTATTTGTTTAATTGATGTATCTACTAAACTGTAATCGGACCTTCTGATGACGCACAACATATCGTTTCAGCATCGACATTGTACTGTGTGTATGAACAATGTACACATCGCAAGGCGTGCATTGTCAAGTAAGGCCTCAGGCAAATAAACTGGAACACATCATGTGGCAACTCTTTTTCTGATTGATACAAAAGAAAAACTCATGGTTTGCATTTTCCATGACTTATTTATAAGAGATGTCTGTTTGATGGAACATAATTAACTTTAATTTAACTCTGGTTTGAGCCATTTTTCTTTTTCACTTCTTCTTCTTCTTCTTCTTCTTATTATTATTATTATTATTATTAAACCCTCTCTTTTTTTGAAGTTATAACACACTACACAAAGTTACAGAATATTTATTTTTTACAAATAGAGCTATTCAAATCATGTGGTGACAATTCCTGGATTTTGTCGTATTGCAGTGTCAGTTTTCTCTAATATAGACTGACTGTTGTTCATCTTCTCCACAGTAAACATCCAGAAGAATATTCAATCTAAGGTAATTATGAGTATAATTAAAGTGTCATTCTACTCTGAACTCACAGAGGGAATGGAGGATATGTCATATACTGATGCATTTGTTGTACAATCTCTTGTACAATCTCTTGTTGTTAGAGGTGCTGATGATGCTGAAGCAAAGAGGAGTTCTCAAATTGCAAGCTGACAGCTAAAACTGACTGCTCATTATGAAGTTGTTGTTATGGATTGAGCAGTTCACAAAACCAGACATCCACGTCTTTCCACAATACACAGTTAATGATGACCTCATCTGAGGTAACGATATGTCCTTTGGCATTTCACAGACGGGTTTGTCTTATCTCTTACTATGTCAATAATGTGACTGTAATTATATCCTTCCTCGTAAAAGAATGACAACATTACTCTCAAAGAATGAGGCAGCCTCTAACAATAAGGTTTGCTTACAGATGGATGATTATCACTTGCTAACAGCACTGTAATTAAGTTAAAATGCTAACATTAGAAATAAACCAAGGTCAAACTTAAAATTTGACTCCCAACCTGAGACAGCTGACGCTAACTCACCTAACGTTATCTTTGGCTTGAAATCAAGATGGTTCGACAGCTATGACGGCAAATTATAGCTTATCACTCATCTGACAACAAAGCAAAGCGATACCGTTCATATTTAGATTAGCTATCACCACAGCGCACTGAGTCAACTTCATGTAAAACCATTGTTTACAAACGCAAAGCTTATGTGCATATAGCTAAGAACCACGCTAACGAAGTTAGCCAGACAGGTTAATGACCCACATCGGAGAGTGGACATTGTTTATTAATCGCAGAAAATGTGATACTGGTGACGTGACGTGAATTTGCAGAGAAGAAACCAATGTAGAATAATTCAGTTCAATACAGCGAGTGTTAGCTTCTCCGTAGTTCTGACAACTAGCTTGCGAAGCTAGCACCTAGCTGTTAGCTAGCTTAGCCTAGCCATTTAGCACGTGTTCCTGATTTATAAAATAATTAACAAGCCGGCGGTAGCCAGTCAACTAGGAGTGTGGTGGATATGTGAGCAACCGGTTCGTTGAATTGCTCTATATCATTACATTTCCAAAATGTTCGACTAACCGAGTAGCTAAATAGAGAAAAGGTCAATGGTGCTAACAGTTATGTATGTTCCTCCTCCAAAGATTAGCCGGACCCCGTCGTCCAACAACAGAACAGACAGACCCCCCCAATCCAAAAGACAGCCAGCAATGGAAGCTAACTAACCTTAGCGGCAGGGCAACAGAAACCATTCGGTGGTGTTATCGTCCAGTAGTTATTGTCCCAGTCCTCGTCAGTTGGCCCGATTTCGATTAAACAGTTTCTCACTTCGACTGAGCGTCTCGCCCCTGCATTAATCCAAATGATTCAGTGATTTTCGCTTTCATCTGTTCCGCTAGCGGTCTCCTGCTATGTCGAACCTGTTCCTGCTCAACACAGCGGTGTAGCACTAACGTAAAGCCGCTGCTGCTGAGACCATAGCGGGGGCTGAACCGCCTCTCTCTCTCAATAGGTCCGCATGCTCTCTCGCCCCTCCTCTTTACTCAAAGACTGCGCCTCTCCCATGCTCACAACAAATAGTGATGTAGTATTAAGGCTCCAAAACAACAAACACAAACGGCAAGTAGCTGCTACTTTCCACTGAGCCGGGAATTTAACGGCAAAGGATCTGGGGAGAGATGACGAGGAGTTTTTCCTCGCAGTTTTATGGCCTTCAGTTCCATTATGGGTGTTAGAGACTCATAAAGTTGATTTAGAATTGCTTGAGGTGAAGAATGCAGACAGACAACTACTGAGAGTACATTCTTATTTTTACTGATGCGTCAAAGGATCCTGAAACAGGTGCTAAAGGAGCAGCTACTGCAGTCCAAGGTTGGACTGTAGAAAAATTGAACATAGTCACAGTGATTGTGATACAGATGCCAGTACAATGGAAAGGAGAGATTCAGTCTCATGAGGTGTTCTCATGGGCTCAGGTATCAGGGGTAAAGGGACTGGTACATCCATGGCAAGACCTAATCTATGAGATTCATTCATTAATTCCAGCTCACATAGACATTCAAACTAACGAATGATGAGAAAAAATGGGCAAAAAGCAGGATTGTATGGAAGGAGATAATTGTGGAGTTGCATGGGTAAGAGAGTTAATAGTACAGTACACCATAACAAGTGAGGTATTTATGAGTAGAATGACATTTGGACATACTAATATAAACAGTATAGTTACAGGAAAACATCCTACTGGACTATGTGAAGAATGTAAACAACCAGAGACAGTAAACCATATACTGACATCAAGCAGGCAGTGTGTTTCTGAAAGATACTGCATTAATTAAGAGAATACAAAGAAATCCAACGACAAGGATGCCGTAAAAAAAATCACAGAAGAAGGTTTTTCTAACCTCTGTACTATTTCTTTTGCTAGAATGCACATTATTTAGTGAGTCTGATAAGCACATGCACATGAAATCAAAATGCACTTGAAAGTATAGCGGTTGCATTTATTAGAGCTGTGTGTTGGTGATACAATAATCAACAATACAGGAATCATGATTCAATATATTATGATACACTGTAAGCAGGGGTTTATGCTAGCAGTAGTGCTCAAAAGTCGTTATCTACTCAACCCCACATAGATGGAAAGTCAGATAAAGTTTCCCTAGTCTGCAAAACATCACAGCAAAGCAGCGTTGCAGCGTCCTTTTAAACTCCTGAAGAAGATGGAGACTAGTCTTAAAATAACAACCAAACACAAACATAAAATGACTCCATACAGCTCATATGGCATAAACTCATTCTATAAAGGCCCTGAGATCCCAAATTCATTTGAAATGATCCAATTTACAGCCTTTTAAAGCTGAAATATTTACTTCTAAGCTAAAAGCGTTAGCACACACACCCCGTGTTAGGAAGGCAGCTTGAACAGTGCACGTGTTCTGGATATATTGTAAGATAATATCAGCTGTTATTATTATTATTATTATTATTGTTTATTTGTCAGGGACAAATGCAAGGAGCATTGTGACAAGTAACAATTACAAGATACATGTGTTGCATATAAGATTTCTAGCCAATGGCTAATTTGCAATCTCTGTTCCTGGTTAGGCTTTTCTGCTAAAATCATCACAAATTAAAACCATTACTAAAATTAAAACACTAAAGTAAGACACATAGTAAAACATCTTACACATGAACATAAACTTATACATATACATATTACTGTTATAGAAATATAGTAAAGAAAATGTAAAAATGTGTGTGCTTCAGTATATGTATATATCTTTGAATATTATGTTTATATTGATGCGTGCATATATGTGCATGTATGTCTGCCTAAGCCTCCCATACCCTCTGTCTGCCTGAGCTTTTCCCATTCAGCATCGGTGATCACAGATTAATTCTAACATTCCTTTTTCTTTTAACTATTCAAGATAATTTGATTAAGAAATGTTCTGTCTTAAACATGTTTAGAATGTTTTTTAGAATCAGAATGCTCTGCAACTTATTGTGGCTTAGATACAAGTGAGTGTTTTTCATGTCCTACTGGTCTCTAAAACTCAGTGTTATGCTTTGCTTATTCAATGTTAAATTATATATATGTTAGGAATCTTAACACTTAGAAGGCCTTCAAAATGCTCTTTAAGTTTTCTGCATAAATACATGTAAGAGTTGATCACAACCCTCCGTCTCCTCTCTCCTTCTGACCCTGCTCCATCTGAACCTCCAGAAGGGGGTCAGGTCAAGCATTGACACTCCAGGAAGTCTACATCTGTGCTGCTTGAAGCCTGTGGAGAAGTACAAGCTGTGAATACAGTGACTTAACATTGAAGGATAGTATTTGGGAGATCACAACATACCATGCTGTGTACATAGTTGATGACTCTGCTGAAGCCAGTGCCCTCTAAATGGTCTGAAACCTCTCTGTCTGCTTCACAGCTTCTAAAGCGCCACCCATCCTGCAGCTCTTTCAGGAAACTTTAAAGGAATCTGTTCAGTCTGAGGGGATCATTAAAGGAAGAATCTGTGGCTACATAATCCTGGTTTTGACAGGCAGAGGTGATTATGAGTCTAATTGAAGTGTTATGTCATTCCACTTGTACGAGGTGTTGGCAACCTGACTTTGCCATATGTGGCACGCTTCAGGCAGCCTATCTCTTGACCTGGATTTCAGAGGCAGCCCTATCTGTGATGTCAGAGGAGATTGTTTTTCTTTCCAGTGTTGTTCTTTCTGCTCTGTGGTTTGGGACACCCCCATCTAATCAGCACAACCACCATGTCTTCATCCAGCCGCCACAGAGCAGGAAGGAGAGCTGTTTATTTCAGCTGGGCTGTCTGGACCCATGTCGGAATAATCCAGCCCCTATCTCCGTGATGCCCAATTTGTCAGCTCACTGATAAAAGCACAAATGTTTCCCTTTTTTTTTTACCAGTTTGGATGTCGGCAGCTGTTTGTCAGATCCTCTGTGGAGATAAATGGAGCTGTAGACAAAGCCTAAATGGCCAGATAAAATGTCACAACCAGAAAATACTTAATATCCTAACAGTGATTCGTTTTTAACTCTGCCTCACCTCTAAAACATGCAAAGCCTCATTTTGGTCCTTTTATCATCTCATCTTAAGATGTTATGTTTGCACCAGGTTTGTTGGTTTGTTGGTTTGTTTGTCAGCAGCATTACACAAAAACTGCTGAACAGATTTCCAGTAAACTTGGTGGGGGGGATGGGTCTTAGGCCAGAGTAGACCCCATGAAATTTTGGTTTGGATTCAGGATTTTTTTCCCCCTCCTTTAACATTGCGAAATAGGGCATTTAGGGGAAAAAAAGTTTTCTTTAATTTCTCAGGGATCAATGCATGGATCTTTGATGGAAAAAACCAAATCTGGCATATTTAGGGGGTTGGTATCTATGAGTGTGTGCAGTTTGGTGCAGATCCAATAAAAAATCTGGATCCAGCAGATTTAAATGTTTGGCAAATCCATTCATTTAAATGATGGTTACAGGCTATGAGTTTGATTCTGGATAGAATTAAAGGGAACTGCTGGGGCTTGATGGAGGTGTTCTAGTTTATTTGTTAGTTTGTTTGTCAGCAGGATTACACAAAAAAAAACATGAGCCATGAAAGAACCCATTAAATTTTGATGCAGGAACTGCATGTAGTTTTCAAAAAAAAAATTATTTTACAATTTTAAAAGTTGTTTAATTCCAACTCTGCATGAAAAAATCATCAATCATCAAAATCATCTGCAATTTGAAGCCAGAGCTCACAAGTTTCATGGTCATATGGTTCAATCATCAAATCATGACTTGACCTGATGCGTACATGTATAAAATAAGCACATAGGACCATCTGGACCAGGTCTGGCTATTGACAGTCATCAATAATGAGTTGTTTTAAAGCTCATGAGGGGCAGGTAGAAGTTTGTTTACCAGGAATCTTGATTATCTGAGCCATCCTGTGTGCTGAAACGTCCAATAAAGGAGGCGGCGGTCGTATGGACTCACAGCTGACTAGTAAGACATGGGCAGTATGGTGTGTTGACTTTGTGAACTGGAGGTGCACTAGCTACATTCTAGTGTATAGATTGTACGATGTTTGCATGCCACTTTTCAGAAGCTCTGTTTGCCATTCCACACAATCGCAGTTAGGAACTACACACCAGAAAAGCACAAACCTGCGCCAAGCTAGCTCAGTTTCCCCATTATGTCATTGCACCCAAGAACAACAGTCCCAGTATAGTCTGGGACCTGGACCATGAAAATCTGGCCCTAGAATCTGGAGCACATTGGTATCATTATTAGTTTGATAGTTATTCTAGAAAAACCTTCACTAATGGTGGTTTTCTTCAGGATCTAGATCCAAAACTTGATGATTTCTTCCATGGCACATGCTCCATCCTTCCACCGAGTTTCATGGTAATATGTCGAGTAATTTATGTGTAACTGATTTTTTTTTTTAAAAGTCCAAAAAGCATTTTGCAATGTTCAAAAAAGCGGAAAAAAATTCCTGGATCCGTCCCTTTATCCAGATCCACTCCACATGCCCATCCCTCCCACCAGGGTTCATGAAAATATGGCAAATAGTTTATTGTGTTGCAAACAGACAAAAACAAACGCTGATGAAAACATCATCATTGGCAGAAGCTCAAGGCTCTGCTTCAACTCTGCAAGAGTCTGACGAAGGCCGACCAAAATTTCTCATATATCAGAAAGTCAACTCTGAAATAAGTCATGCGGCTCAAAACTGGCTCAGATTGTAAAGATATGGCAGCTTTGGAGGGTCAAACTTTGAGTCTTTTGCTTTCAGAGATCTGTTGGGGGAGGGGATGTGTGTGTGTGTGGGGGGGGGTCATATTGGTTGCCATGGAGGAGGATCCGGAAGGGTTGAGAAATGGATGATGGCAAACAGACTGTACCCAAAACTGACCATGGAATTTCTGATGAAATGGAAGTGAAATAGGGTGTATGATGAAATCCTCACTGTTTGGAAATGTTAACAGATTCTGTCTGAATAAGGAAAATCACAAAAATATCTTATCAAGGGACACTTTTCATGATTGCACTAATACACTTGGAGGCGACCTCAGGGGGGGGAAACACCTGAAGGTGTCTCTTCTACAAGTTATCAAAAAGAACCTGAGAGGCCTGTTTGACCAGATCCACAGAACCACAAGAAAGGCCCCACTGAGAGCAACGGCAGCAGCTGAGCAGACCTGGGAGATCCCAAAAGCTGTCAGCTCATAGATGCATTACACCTCTGAAATAAAAGATGAACAACAGAAAATCCTTCAGAACAGAGAAGAGGCTGGAGGGAAACTCCTCATCAGAACAGAGCTCCTAAAAGACGAGCTGCTGGATTAATGGAGCTTTGGGGACAAATTAAAATCCTCTTCAGCTGGTGCCATCTTTCAGAACTGTGTCAGATTAGAAATATAGAATTAGAAAGTGGCAATCTTTGCCTTCTGGGGTAAAACTTCAAACTGATTGGATTCAAGCACAATTAAATCAGAAGCATATGATGAAATATTAGACATCTGACTGAAATCATGCATTCAGTTTATGAGATGTGTTTTAGATGGAGGTGATGGATACTATGTGGCACGTATTACTATTTATAACACTGGTATAATTACATGCCAGACTCCATTAACATTTTTAGCTCAGACATAATTCATCCTGCCATCGCTGACATTTATTATCGTCCCCACTGGGCTGGAGTCAAACTGAATGATCTTGATATCAGAGGCATTTTTTTTATCTGCCTAATCAGACACTATTTCCTTCTTATTATTCACAAATCGGTTTGCAATGCAAAGTCAAGGCTGACATTTATTCACCTAACTGCTTCCTCCTCCTCTTCGCTGCGGTGAAGGCAGCTCAGAGAGTAAAAAAAGGCAGAATCTCTCTGAAGAGTCTAACGACTGCCTGCATTGTTGGAATTCCAGTTTAACTTCCTGAGTCTGACCACACCTGGAGGACTGCCAGCACACACTTTTCTCCCATTTTCTCCTTTCCTTCCCTTTATCAACATCATATGTAGATTCAATTTAACTGTTTAATGACAGAATCTTTGCAAAGTCAGCCACAACTAAAACAAACTGATTATGTTGTACTAAAAAATTATTATGCCCCAAAGGTATTTATTTCATTTACTTAGAAAATGTCCATCTAATTTAATTAGATAAATTCAATTTAAAGTTAATCCTCTGGGGTTGTTGATTTTTTTTTTACATCTTCTCTTAAATTCACCATTTTAAGGTACTTGCATACAATATAATGTATTTTATATCTGAATTTACAACACAATCTCAGCTTTCTGACAGAGGAGGCTCCACTCAGATAATTTGATCCAAAACCTGAAAAAAGTTCTGAAAATTATTTATATTTTTGGTGTAAACACACCTTTACTCATGTGGATGAATTGTTTTAGTGGGTCACAGAAACAGTGGAATATTTGATTTAAACAGAAGATAAATGTAGAATAAATGTCTAAAATGACATTTTGTCATGTGTTTTGTTTTCTATGTTGTCTAATATGTAATGTTAGGACCTTTTTACCAAACAGACTCTGCATGTCTGCAGCATTATAACACTGTTCGTCACACATTTGACCTTCAACAAAAAATTGCAGCTCTATTGGTTTGAATTTAGTGAGAAAGTCTTTTAAACATATTTTTGATTTAGTCATTCAGATATTTCCTGAAACATCATGTTTCTGTAATGTTTCAAAAAAATCTTTGTCATGAAATGTTGTATAAATGTGATTTGATTGTTGCTGGAATCTGAAGACTCTCCTCTAAGATACTCATATTTTCATGAGATCATATGTGACTCACAGCAGCCTATAGGAGTAGAGTGAAAGACAACACTTCTACTCAAAAACATGTATGTCAAAATGCCGTTTTAGACATTAATTACACATTTATCTACTATTTTATTCATATATTTCACGCTTCTGTGAACCTGAGACTTTCATAAATGTGTTTTAAGCTCTAAAACAATTTATCCACATGAGTAAAGGTGTGTTTTCACAGGAGATTTCAAAAATTGGAATTCAGTTTTTCAGCTTACAGACCAAATTATCTCACATCTTTAGGACAAATGGGAGCCTCATTCCACCGCATCAGGTTATATGCAAGCACCTTAAAAAGGTGATTTAATACGATATATATCAGACTGCAGTGGGTTAATAATGCAGTAAGCAGAGTGTGTGACATGCAGCAAATTGTGCCTTTATTTGGCTGCAGTGGGTGCGAGAGACATATTCACACTTGTCCCATGTCCAAGTGAACCGATGTAATGAAACTGGCAGTGGCACACCATCGCTGGAGCTCAGCTCAGTCAACCATCTGTTAGGTTGCATGGATTCATGCTCAGTAAACTGGAGTGGACCTTGTATGGACATGTTCAAGCATGACTGTCATGACATCAGCGCTCACCTCAAAACGAACAAAAAAAACCCATTCCTGTGTCTTTCTGATGGAAAGAGCACGTAATCAGAGTATGATTCACTGCATTTCATGTCTGGTCCAGGTTCCAGTGCTTTATATCAATTTGATGCAGAGACATGTATCAACATTCATGCATCAAATTGTGGCATAAGGCTTTTTAGAGAGCTAGCCAGCCTAGATCTTTGCTCTCTGATCGTACGCCACAGCATCTACAGTCAACACATGGAGCGATAACGTCGATGTCGTGTACACATTTAATCAGGTCAGTGTTGTGGGGTTTGTTCACCTTTTTCAAACAGATTGGATTAAAGGACCAGTTTCAGTCAGTCAGTATCTCCTCACCCTCATGTTGATGGACAGTCGGATGAAGTTTCTTTAGTCCACGGATCGTTTTTTGGAGCTTCTCGGCAAACCGACGTTGCAGAATTCTCCTAAACAGCTGAAGAAGATGGCAACTGCTTTAAAAGAAACAACATAAAACAACTCCATGTACCTCGTATGACTAAATCCAAGTCTCCCAAACTCATTTGAAAATGTGTTAATTACACCCCATTTCAGCTGAAATCTTCACTGTAGCCTCCACACCAATAGCGTTCCTGTAGACGACATCAACGAGAGAGTGAGGTCTGCACGCCGTGGTTTGCTCACACTGAATGTGAGGCAAATTTTTTGTGCAATGCAATTACATCTAAAGTCAATGCAATCTGAATTTGTGCAAGTTAAAACATCAACTTGGACGATATATTTGTGTGATGCTGTGTCAGCGTTGAGATTCTCAGTAGGGAAGTCAAAGCAGAAGAACAAGCTTATTGGAAAATGTTGTGGAGCCAGAAATGTTTGGTTTCCTGAAGTATCTGTGACTTCCACAACAAACACAAGGCAGAAACTGTTTTTACTTTAGTCGTGGTTTATAATGGAAGGAAACGGCGGAATGAAACATTGCTGGTAGCTTTCTTCTTCCTCTTCTTCCTCTTCTGTGGTTTGTTGTCACTTTTCTAGAAGAGAAGGGTGAATATATACGCAGAGTGATGTGAGTAAACTCAATGATCCCGTGGGGACATTCCTGCGAATAAACTTAGGTTAAAATTCTCTCAGCTTTGGGTGTGAACACACCATTACAATGAAAATGGAGATCAAGCATCGGCTCTTGTTGCAGAGATCTTTCTCGCTGTTCTCGTCTAGCGTTGCACATACATGGGTTTGAGCTCGTGCACCTCAGACAGGTGCATGAGAACGCTTTTATCTTGATGGCCACAGTGAAGAGGAAGAAGAAAAAGATGCTATTTACACCCTTTTAGTTGCTGGGATCAAAGATGTTCATGCTCCTCTAGACCAACGAGAATTCACAATCTCTGCATACCTCAGCGTTTTCCTGCTACCAGACGTTGTGCCACATACAGCAGAGAGAGCTCTGCATTTTCGTCTTCTGTGTAAATACTGAAATATGCAGACGTTGCATGCTCTTGTTAGTCCCGTGTAGCCTTGCATGTACACGTGTTCGAGCTCTTGCACATAGCTCTGCTGCGTTTAGCTTTGAGGCTACAAAGAAGATTTCAGTGTAAAAAAAAAAAAAAAAGTGTAAATAACATCAGACTTGGATTACGCCATACAGGCTTTATGGAGTCATTTTATGATTTGTATTTTAAATTATCTCCATCATCCTCTTGTGGTTTAGGAGAATGCTGTAACACTGATTTGCTATGAAGCTCCAGAAAGAAACTTCACCCAACTTTCAATCAGCCTTGGTGTGAGTAGATTATCATTTTTTTCTGCCTACCAACAATGAAGTCCATCCCTGACATGAGAATCGATCCGTCGTGGAGATAAGAGGTCCAGCAAGGACACATGAAGGAATTCCTGTCTCTTCCCTCAAGGACAAAGCCGGTTTTGGCTGCAGTGTTCTCGCTAAGTGGCTGAGCCAGAAGCCCAGAGGAGAATTGCCGCTGCTCAGCCAACTCAAATACAGCCCTGCAGGAAATGCTGAGCTGGATGGACTGCTGTGTCTAATGGTAAAAGCCCAGCTAGTGCTGAGCCATTTCAGAGCACAGCACTATATCCAGCCCTTTGTCCATCACATGATAAGAGGCTGTAGGCTGAGAGAAGATGTGGGGGAGCTCTGTTCTCCAGGAAAAAGGGAGGAAAGACTGACATAGATGTATATGTGTTGCCATAGCATTATATGAGGGAGGAAGAAGAAGAATAGGGGCATTTTCAGTGGGAGGACGGAAAGGGGAGGGGTTCAGAAGAGTGCAGAACCCCCATAAATAAAACTAATGAAATGGCAGTTGAGTCTGGAGAGAGGTGGAATGGCTGGTTGGGTCTTACCCACTGTCTGATTTATCCCCAGTGTCCCTGTGAGCACAGTGGGGAGATCCATTACCTCACCTCATCAATAACATCCCATGGACAGAGAAAACGGCCTGCTTTCCACACCGACACCCACCCCAGGGACCGGCTCAGAGGGCTCACTCGTGGGGGAAGAGGAAGCCGGTGTGATGTAGTCACTCATATAGAGCAAAAATGTCTCCAGGTGGGGGATGGGTGGCTTTAGGGACGCTGTGCAGGGGGTAGCTCAACATACAGCACAGAACAGTCAGCAAGTCTGGATCACATGCATATGCTTCCTACAGGCCATGCAAATTGATGCATTTTCCACATGGACACGGTGAATTCATTGTTATTCTGTGGGTTGATGGTGAAAAGATAAGCGTGCATTCTCTGAATCAGATGACGCACGGAGCTTTCATCAAAACGAACATCAACAAACAGATTCAGAAGTGGTTGATAAGGTTCCACTGATTCGAGGCTGTCGATAAACTGGAACAGAGCAGGTGTACGCAGGGCGAAGATGTACGATAAACTGATTTAAATGATCCCAGAGGGCAGACTGGGAATATACAGGAAAAAGTTCTTTACTGGGACACCGAGAAGTGGAGTTAAAACATTTGATAATGAGGCCTTGGAAGTGTTTTACACCAGAAATGAGGTGAAATGTCAACAGAGCCTACGGTCCAGAGGGAGATGATAACAGTACAGAGATAAGACTCCAATAGCAGATAGTGTGAGTGTAGCAATCTCTGTAACACACACTCTCTGTCTTTGTGTTTGTGTGTTTAAAAGTGATCTTTCATGTGCTTTTTTTTTGCAATGAGATCACAAGGTGTCAAGGCTGAGTAAGACACCCTTAGGGAAGGGCTTTTCAGCAGCACGGCTAAAAGGAGGAAGCTCTGCAGTCAAACAAGCCACAGAGAGACAGAATGAATCCATCTCTCGTCAGCTCCACTTTATTCTGATCAGGTCTGAGCAGTGAGGACTGCCTGTAGAAAGACTCCCGATTTGGCCTGGGAGATATTCTGTTTGGACTGGGGATTGGGCAACACAGTATTTTTAGTTCTGTGAAATGAAGTTGACTGAATCTTGAAGCTAAGCCTCCACACTCTGCTACGTCATCGTGTCCCAAAGCGAGGGCAATCAGAGTTTACTGTAGTTTCTTTCTCAGGGCTCAGCCGTGTTTTTCAGCAAACAGAAGGCCTGATCACAGCTCACTGTCAAAAAGGCAGAAGGAATCTCCAGGCATGCAGATGGAAGTCTCCGGTGAACGGCCCCATTTTAAGACTAAAGCACAAGTCCATGGTGAAAGGACATTTAGACCCCATGTCCACTGCGTAGTACCGGCTCGACTCGACTCTAATCTACTTGCCTTTTTTGGTTTTCCATTAGGTAAACAGTACCTGGTACCTGGAACTACTTTTTTAGTATCACCCCCGTTGTGGTTCCAAGAAGGCTTAGCAAGTAGTAAAAGGTCACGTGAAACATTACAGACCACTGATTGGCCAGAGAGAATCGTTTCTGCGTCATCAAGTCCCAGCCCGAATGGAATATCCTGCACAGCACAAATCAGTTTAGCAGGTTTAGCGGCCGTATTGAGGAAGTACAGACATTCCTGTCTTAAACAGCTGATGAGAGGATCACGAGAGGTGTGTGTCACGTTGAAGACTACGCCATGGCAGTTTTGCTCGGCGTCCATCTACCCTGAGGAGGTACCATCGGTAATGGAAAACAACCTGCAGAAAAGTACCAGGTACCAAGCCGAGTCGAGTCGAGTCGGTACTACGCAGTGGAGATGTGGCTTTAGGCCGTGGCCAACTCCCTTTTGCTGGTTACATGGTACACAATCTCAGTTCCACGTGTGCTTTATGTATAAGATGAATTAAACCAATCAGAGCATCGTCTCCAATCCCTTTTAAAGGCCAGGTGTGTCCACAATGTTCAAACTCGCCAAGGGACAGGCAACTACTTATACGAAGCGGCAGAAGCGGAGGTAATGATTTGCTCGCCGGTGATCGGTGAGGCCATTAAATACATCGAGACATGAGGACAGAGAGTTTTTTCACATCTTCTCTTCACTTCACTGCCCCAAACCAATTCTGGTTCCGTTTCGTCCGTTTCGCCCGAATTCTCCTCAAACGTGCCCAAATATGTACAAAATGAACAAAGAGTACAGACGGAAGGCTCCGCCCGTATCCTTATACGTCTCTAACATTGAGTGGAAATGGGCTTTAAGCAAGGTGTTCTAGGCGTCCCCTCTCCCCAGCAGCACTTTCCACACACCCATCCTGTCCAGCCATCATGTGATAGATCTTTCTCTACACCGTCTTTGTAAGATTTTAGTTAGCACACCTGCAACAAAAGCAAAAACAGCATGATGTATAGCAAACCAGGGTCGAGCAGCTCTTTAATAATCACCCTGGTTAAATGGTGGCCCTCTGCTTGGAGGGTAAGAATCTTCCAGACTTTCCATCGTCTTCCCACGTTGGAGACATTTACATTTTCTTCCTCTTTGAGTTTGCTGTGATTCGCTGCTGTTACTACCCCTACTCTGAGGTGGGACAAAAATGACCCCGCCTTTTTAAAGTTATTTATTTATTTATTGGCATTTTTGCCTGTATTTGACAGAGACAGCTGAAGAGATGACAGGAAATAAGGGAGAGAGAGAGAGTGGGGGAAAGACATGCAGCCACGTAATCAAACCCGCGCCAACCGCTCGAGGACTATGGCCTCGGTGTTTGGGGCACACGCTCTAACCACTGCGCTATCTGCACCCCGACCCCGCCTTTCTAATGTTTATAGCTAACAGCGAGGTGCAATAAAGGAGCAACATTACATACTGACATATGGAACAAGAATAAAAATTCATCACGTATTAATTTAAGATAGTGTCTTATACATGTCATTCTAAATATGCAAATGAAAGACTTCTATTATTTCAGTAAGTCTTTCTAAAACCATCATCCGTCCTTGTGGAAGAGAGAAACATCCTATTCAGCAGCTTCTGTCTGGCTCTGCTGACACCAAGGTCAAAACGTGCACAGCCCTGGCCGGGAAGGAGGGAAAACAGTCCATCAAACGAGCCGTGAAGCGAGCGCCTGCATCCTGGAAAGCGTTGATGCAGGAATACAGGGTCCTCTGAGAATAGAGGTCGCTCTGTAAGCATCTACTGTGTATGCTCCTTTTTCCACCTGACCTGGCTCTCTGTCCTCTAGCACAGAGGCAACAACCTTCGAGGTGTGTTCACATAAAACTGATTTTGTCACGCTCTTGTGAATGCTCAGAATAAGGCCTATTAATAAACCACTAAAACCTGATTCTGACAGCATGTAAATCCATGTAAACCTGGATTCTTCGATATGACAGCTCACATCAGAGGCTGAAAAATAAAGAGAAAAATAATAAAGGCAGTGGAAAGAGCTGAGCGGTCACCGTAAGAGAGTAACAGCAGAAGAATTTAGCCTCCGACTGCCAAAGCTGGTGAGTCACATCCGATCTGAGAGATTCTTGTCAGATGTGGGAGAGTGGGAGGTGTGTGTGGGCTGCAGAAATATGATATAGGAGCGATGATCCGCCTTGCAAGCGTTCTCTCGTGAACAGCCTGAAATGAATCCATCCACCTTGGAAAGTCCTCAAGGCTTTTCACACTAGGAAAGCAATGTGTTTGTCACAGACTTGTATAGGCTCTTTGTGCGTTTATATCCATAAGAGACAGCAAGGACACAACGAACAAGGCCAACAGTACAGTGTATGTGCTAAAAGCCTTGTGTAAGACCTACATTCAGTGTTTTGTTTGAAATTACTCAATGATAATATTATACTCAGCCTCTGTGTTTGACTACAGCAGCTGGGAGCAGCTTTGCACTCAGTGACCCTCATTTTAAACGACTATATGTACTCACCTCACCTATATTTCAAAGGAACGGGTCATCCAAAAATACAAATTCAGCCATTATCTACTCACCCCTGGGTTGATGGAAAGTCAGGTGAAGTGTCTTAGTCCACAAAACATTTCTGGAGCTTCTCAGCATTTGGATGGAGACTTGTTTTAAAGTGTAAAAAAAACAACATACAATGACTCCATACAGGTCGTAGCTACAGAAGTCTACAGAAGCCCAGAGATCCAAAAGTGATTAGGAAAAGTATTATTTGCACCCTTTTTAAGGTGAAATCTTCAGTGTGGCATCTCAGTAAAAAGCATCAGAGCAGACCCCATCTGGGTAAGGAGCACAAGCTCAAACACATGTACTTCCTGGTTCATGCCAACAGGAAGTTGCACAACACATCAGAGAGAGCTCTTCTGAAGTTGTAGCAACAAGTTCACAACCTTTGTTGGAGCTAACAGTTTTAGCTTAGAGGCTACAGTAAATATTTTGACTTAAAAAAAAGAATGTAAATAACATCTTATCAGTTTGGGATCTCAGGGCTTCTGCAGACTTGAATTACGCTGTACGAGCTGCATGGAGTCATTTTATGTTTGCTCTCAGTTGTTTTTTGCACGTTTAAAACAAACATCTTCCTCAAAGGTCGAATCAGAAGCTGGTGGACTTTTTTTTAAAGGTCTGAAGACGTTTCATTTCCATTCCAAGTTTCTCCTGGATGAGTAGGTGAAACATCTCCAAACATTTAAAAGAGTTCCAGGATTACCCTGACCTTGGATGAATGAGAATCTTCACACACTAGTCTCCATCTTTACTCCACCCTATCCCATCCACTCACTGTCTGAGTCCTCATTTTGATCCTGCTAATGATTGGTGCCCAGCCAGGTGGCAATAATGTAACCATTCTACTGTGTTTCCTTCCAAGGGGTCAGGGGTGCCGGGTGATTAACACACAGGATGTGACCTTTAATCCACCAGCAGCTCCTTGCAGCATTAATCTCCCCGAGCCAGCATTCAGCTCTGATAATGGCATGTTAATTAATGACGCCCTTTTGAGGTGGCGTCAGCCGGCACTGGAAGCTCCAAGAGCCGGCTAACACTTTGCACATGTTCTCAAGCATTCAAGTCACGTATAGAATATCAAATACAGACTCAGAACTCACCACGTGACCGCAAAATAATAAAACCTGTTGGACTTCCATTGTTACAGGAGAAATAGTCTGCGTGTCAGTGCACAAGCAATATTTATTTTATCTTACACATACCAGAAAAGCCACAAATGCATGTTTTAGCAGGCAAAATGTCAGCCTGTTGTCTCATCCTGTCTCCTCATATCTCTGTGATAAAGACACTCCGTCAAACACACATGCATAATCCGCCCAGAGGACTGTCATGGTCTCAGCTCATACATATTTAATCACACATTTACATTTGCTTGTTCAATATCCCCTGTTGATGTTAGAGGAAGAGACAACCGGCGAGGTCTGGGCTCAGACTGCGTTTTATGTACATTGGATGAGTCGGAGGAGACGCAGGCTTGGGAGAGGGTTTATGGAGCTCTGTGTGATGGGGAGGTGGGGGGGGGGGACTCCAGACACTGACCATCCTCTGTCCAACTCCTTCACACAGCAGTGACTTTAATGCAGTGACAGTTTATCAGCAACAGTATTGTCAAACATTTACAGATAAAATATGATCAGGGAATTAAAAAGGTTAGAAAAACTTCCATGAATTATATCAGAGAGAGATGAGGAAAAGAATTATATCATAAAATAGCCTCTCAGCAACAGGAGACCATATGTGAGGCTGTTTTTCCCACAACTTGTTCTCCTTTTAGGCTGGATTTTTTTGTTGTTGGGAAAAACCTTTTTTTCATTTTTACAATATATCAGTTCTAAATTGAAAAAACACATCAAACATCATGAAGTCATGCATGCTGGAGGAACTGTGGGGAGGGGGGGGGGCACAGGAGAATCACTGCCACATTTTTATTTTTGGGGGCCTGTTCAAAGTTTCAAACATTTTTGGAGAAAGTTTGGGAAGATAGAAAATAGAAATAACAAGAAACGACAGATATAAACTGAAAATATTCACTGCAACAGCAAAAAAGCAATTACTCCTAAGTGGATCCACATTTATTGGATAACTGACTTGAAATAATGAAAGAAATTCACTTTTCTGCTAAGATTAAGAAATGATTCATATAATGCACGATGGACAAAATGGAATAAGTGTTTGTTGAAATGAGGAGCGTGGCTACTGGTTTGTGTCGCTTCCCTCCAGGCTTTAAAGCCCATCTGGATTCCTGCTGCATAATATGTTATGTATGAAGTTCATTGTATAGAGTCACTTTAACCCATACACATATAACATCTGTAATATAGACGGAATTAATGTTAATATGGTGACAACTTTGTTGCAGTTGTGTTGTCGCTGTGTTGCCGTTGTGTTGCTGTAGGGTACCGCTGTTCTTGTTGTCAAAAAAAGACCTAAAATGACCTAATGCATGCTACTCCAGATGCATGTTGGCCTGCAGGCTAACATGATGACAGCATGGATGGATCTCAGTAGAAGTGTACGTCTGAATCATCCTACGTGTTACTTTAGATTTCCTGGTCGATGCTAAATGTAAGGACCCAACAAGAAGTCACTAATGATACGACGTTAGATCCTGCAGACGTACTTGTGGCTGCACCTTCAGCAGAGCTCTCTGGACTGTGTGACGACACGTCCAGATGACAGGTGAGCACTGACGTATAGGGAGGTATGGTCATATTTGTGCATGTATTTGTGTGTTTTCCTAAGACATGGAGCACACTCAGTGCTTTTAGCTGAGAGGCCACAGTGAAGATTTCAGCTTAATAGGAGTAAATAACAACTCTTCAAATTGATTTGGGATCTCAGGGTTTCTGGAGACTTGGATGATGCTGTAAAAGCTGTAGGGAGTCATTTTATGATCAAACTTCTTCAGTTGTTTGCTGCTGCGCTCTTTTGCTGTGAAGCTCCAGAAGTAGAGTAAATGTGGTGATTTGGATTTGGTTTATTGTTTCCTGTGTTAGTTTGAAGGTTTATTTTCCTCTGTGTGTTTAGTTCATTCCTTGTTCCATGTCTTTTGTTCTGCTTAATTACTAATTACCTGCCTCTTTTATGATTGTCTGGTCCTTTCTGTTTGTTTTCTGTTACTTTCCCTCCATCCCAAGATTCATTGCACATCTGTGACTGATTTTCTCCTCCTAAAAACACAGAGTTCACCACCATAATATGATCAGTTGTATTGTCAGTGCTTAAACCTTCTCTTCTTACTTTATCGTGATTAGTGATGTAATATTTGAATCATTAAACTCATTAAATAACTAACTAGCTCCTCGTTTCTTCCCACAGGACCTGGTTAGTAATGTGAAGGAAGCAGAGAACATGACTACATCACTACATCACTGTAGCTGGACACACAACAAAACCACAGCAGCACAAACCAGGTCTTTTTTAAAAACAGAACAAGAGCCCAATCAGAATGAATGCATCATATGGGAAACATCTGAATAAATGAGATCACCTCGCCTCCCCCCACAGAGGCTCCACTATTCCCTCCAGTGTTTCCAGTCACTGGTTTGGGAGGAGCCGGTCTATTGGCTGGTGGCTCTGTCGGGCCCAGGCCAGGAAGCTGCTCTCCTCCCCAGGCCTGGTTCCCAGCTGGTGTCTGGGTCTGAAGCAGAGACAGTCTGAAGGAGGCTGCCCGGACACACAGGTACATCGAAAACTGATGTGGAAATGAGCAGTTATGAAATATGTTTTATGTTGTATTTTACTTATTGTTGATTGTGATCTAACTTTGGACCCCAGGTTACGTTTATTGAGTATAATTTCTGACTGTAGAAGGAGTCAGACACTGGAAAGATGTTGGGTTCATCATAAAGCAAACCCATAGAAATAATTCCAACAGGTTTTTAATAACTTGAAAGTGAGTCACAGACAGACGGGACAACAAGCCTTCTGAGGTTTTATCATTTTTAAGAGCTTTCATAATTTTTCCATATGCTTCCAAGATCCTGTATGACTCACAGCGACCTATAGGACTTTGAGAAGAAGCTAGACACGTTTGTCATCGGCCTCCTCCTGTATAACTGGATTTGTGTGGGTTTATTTCTGTGGGATTTTTATGAATATAACATTTTTGATTAGATTTTTTTCCACTTCCATCACATACCACGAAGCTTCATATGTAAGAAGTCATTCAGTCCAAATTCGTTTACCTTTATCTATTATTTTATTCTGAAATTCCACTGCTTCTGTGAACCTAAGACTTTAGCAAATCCATTTCAAGCATCAAAACATTTCATCCACGTGAGTAAAGTATCCCAATCGTTTGAAAAGACTTGATTTAGCCTCTCAGCTAACACAACATTAGCACGTACCCCGTCTAAAGTGCACGAGGTTGAACACGTGCACGCGGGTCGCTGGACAAGATCAAGAACTCACAAGCTTTCACACGGGGAATGTTCAAGAGGGGAACGTTGCACCTTTTTGCACCTCACCTTTCTGTACACAGTTTACAAAGACAGAATGGGGGGTGATGGTTTTCTGCCTCTGAGACAGCAGCAGAGGTAGTGACACCACCTTTGTCAGACAGGACAAGATGTTTTGACGACGTGTTAGGTGTGCGACCCAAAAGCAGGAAGATTTAAAAAGCAGCTAGTAGCAGTAGTTTGGAGCTAATTTAAAGTAAGTCAACCAAAAAAGACTTTGTTTTGTCCTTCCAACCGACCAAAGACTAAAGATATTTGGTTGAAAGCAGAGAAAAGCAACAAATCCTCACATTTTATGAGCTGGGAGCAGAGAGAACTTTGCATATTTACCTGAAAAAAGTCTTTGCTGATGACTTGATTACTAAAACTCTTTTAAGACTAATTTCCAGTGTGGTGTGTGAGTGTCGACCTGTGTCTCTCTGGAAACTAAGAGGAAGCACCTGGACGGAAACATGAGGAGAACATGCAAACTCCACTGATAAAGACCCCCAAAATAATAATAATAAAGAGTTTGAGTACTAATAAGTCACAGCAGTGAGTCCCCCCCCCCTCCCTACTCTTCCTTCCTTCCTTCTTTACTTCCAACATTTAAGGCGAGAGAGGAGGCCCCTGGCCAGATACAGGACCCCATCGCCTCATGACATAGCAGTACTTGTGTGTCTGTGTGTGTGTGTGATTTATGCGTCTTGTCCAGACCCAGTGGGAGCTGGGAGTACGGATCCCCCCCCATCCTGCCCCACTCTCCCAACAAAGCTCTCTAAAAATGTGTGTGAGAGGTTTGGGGGAGGTTCCCCTGAGAGGCAAATAGAATTAAGGAGGCAGCTCGAGTCTGACAGCAGGAACACACACCCAACCCAGAGAGTCTTCCCTCTCTCAATGTTTTTAGTTCTCAGACTTGGACATTTTGTCACGACACTGCTGTATAAACTCAGAGGCGACTGGATTTGGAAAATCATTTTTGATAACAGGCCTCTAAAAATCACACATGCTGACTTCAGCATTGAACACAGCGAAGCATGGATACACACGACACACATCGGTCCTTCCTCTGGCATTAGTCAGTCTGCTTGCAGGCAGGAATCCACCAGGACATCTCATGTTGCATATCAACACTTCCATTTGTGCAGCGCGAGGCTTAAGTAGGTTAGAGGCAGGCATGCACACTCCACTTTAGTCTCCATGCCCTCCAGGCAGTAAACGATTCTGTCAGAGAGGCTGCTGCTCGTTATCGACATGCTCGCAGGCTGGAAGTTGTGGGCACAGCAGCAGCTCTCGCACATAGCGACACAGCCTCTGTGTCTGCCATGGGTGATCGAGTGCTTTATGGATCTGCTATAATACCATGCACAAAAACAAGTTAAACGCCAAAGGGCTTCTGCAGTGAAGCAAATGTGTATCGATTCAAATGTACAGTAGCACACATGATTTTACAGCAAGGGTTGGAACTGCAGAATGTAACGGTCAAAGTAAGGACATTAACAGTATCTTTATGCACAGGTGTGAATGAACCCAAGACATATTCACCCCTTTCACACAAGCCTGTTCAAGATACTGGTTCTGTGTGAACGTTCCAGAGGCGTAATGGGCGGCCATTGCTGTTCTGACTTTAAGCTAGCAGTGGATGTAGTAACAGCACCGAATCACAGCTAACTCATAAAAAATCTACCGAAAATGTTTGCAAAGTGAGGAAACAAAGTCCAGAAGCTCAACGCTGGTTTGCTATACATCACACTCCTTTTGCCTGTGGAACGCAGGCATGCCAACTAAAGTCTTACAAAGGTGGAATAGAGAAAGATCTGTTGCACGATGTCTTTATAAATGGGCTACTTAGGACGCATTTAGATGGACCTCATTCTTTAAGCATTGTGCAAGCAAATGTGTCCTGAGCAAGCGGCGACCTCTGATGTTGAAAAAATGAGCCTAATGGGTAAATAAATATAACTGCAGTCCCTCGAATGGCCTCTTGGGGCTGGTTCTAAATCGAGCCAATCCTCAAAGAGAAAACAGAAACTAGAATGGCCCTCAGTAGAGTGTATACTTCTGTTTAGCCTGTCTGTTTAGCTCCACCCCTCCACAAAGATTAGGGAAAGTTGGTTCTGTAGTTTTTGCGAAATTAGTGAAAATTAATAGAAAAAAATTAATCCAAAATCCTGGATCCGTACCAAAATTGAATGGGATCTCTCCTGGCCCATGCCCAATCCTTCCACCAAGTTTCATGGACATCTGTCTTGTACTTTTAGTGTAATCCTGCTAACAAACAAGTTAAAATTATGTCAAAAGGAGCAGGAATGTGTGCCCCAAATTTCATTCCAGTTGTCGAGACATTTGAAAAGATTAGCATCATGGCAGTCCTAGAAGAAGAGTCAGGGTATAAAAAAATCATCAGGATAGATCCTCTGGAAGCCGTGAATGTCAATAAAGTTAATTTATTTCACTTGACGGGTGCTATTGGCAAAAAAGTGCCAAAATCACGAGGATCCATCCTCTGGGAATCATAAATATTTGTAGAAGCTTTCCATCCAACAGTTCTTAAAGTAATTGAGTTTGTGCTGGAGATAAAGCCACACCTAGCATGAATGCTGACTGCATGTGCATGCCCTTCAGGCGTTTTGAAACAGGGATGTTATTAGATAGTTTGTCTGCATGTCTCAATCCTCAGGCTGGTAACTGCCTCCAGGGCTGAGGTGTAATTTGTGGAGGCGGTTAGACCAGAAACACTCAGATTAATGACCTCTGTTCCTGCTTTACTCAGACTCAATGTGAGTATTTGTGGCTGGAATGTGTGTATCTGCAGTATGCGTGTATGATATGTTTGGGTAATGTATAAGTGAGGCCCCTCACGAACCCCGTGACATTCACACAGAGGAGTGCTCACTGTGAAGGGGGTTGGGTGGTTCGTGGAGTCCAGGCTGCTGACTAGTATGATCCATGTGTTGTACCTGAGATGTCTGAGCCCCCCCCCCAGGCATACATATGACAGCGAATCCCATTATCTCCCACCAACCAGCCAACCTCCTCATCTCACACATGTTTCTTATCATGGTCCCAGCATTCCAGGCGTTACCCAGCATTCCACAAATAAGATCTACCGTGTACCAGGCACGTTCAGATACAACAAACTCTCTTGGATTCCTCTCTTTGTCTGCAGGATGGAATAATAACGGTCATGTTCTTAGCAAACCCTGATTCTCATGGAAGCCAATTTGAGCCCTTTTAAACTGGAGGCGTGAAAATTCCTGGGAATAATTGTTTCTACTGTTCTACTTGACTATCCTGTGAATCTGTAGGCCTTTTCACACAGAGATGGTGCAATAAGGTTCCAATAAAGACCTTTATTTATAACGCTTCTGATTATTATCCTGAGCAAAACAACAGCAGCAGGCTCATTTATAGACTCTCTGCGTATGAAAATATCGACGTCTGGTTCAATCGATGTATCCATCATCGCCCACATACTTTCATCAATCCTTTACGTTGGCATTGATACATCCACAAGAGTCTAAAGTTTCAACAACAACGATGAAAATGTGCTCGATGATGGTCTGTGAGGTCATTACATACATCACCACATATGGATGGAGAGGTTTTTCCACAAGAAATGTCTTCTTCGCCGTGTCCGTAGACATTTGTCAAGTCTTGCTTGAATTATGGCAACACTGCCTCCAATGATTTTGTCCGTTTCGCCTGTATCCGTAAGCTTTCAGAAAACGTGCTCCTAGACCTTGGCTGTCTCCCCCATCCAAATGAAGTTTCCTCTTTGAGTTAGGCCCTGAGGGCAGCCATTGAACTGAAAAAGTTATTGACAGGTTAGTATGAAACTTTTATCAGTCTATAGGCATCACTGAGGGGAACAGGTGATTAGAATTCTAACTCTTCTGAAACAGCTGTTTTCTCTTGGATGGATCCAAGTTCTTGGTGTAATGTATGTTGTCATGGTGAAAGAATCTGAGGTGTTCCATATAAATAGGAATGTAAGTTGTTTGGAGGAAGGGATGCTCGGCCCTGACGGAGGTTTGCAGACTCTGAACGCTCTGTTTTATATTTCTTTCACTGAGAGTTTTTATGTGTTGTGTATATGTTCTGCTTTTGCATGTATGTTTTTACACAGGTGTGTATGTTTTATTATTTACCTCTTCTAATTGTCTCTTATGCATTTGAATGTCCTGACCTTAGATTTTCATTTTAAAAGTGCTCTATAAATAAATAATGATGATTATTATTGAGACGTTTGCTTTCTTTGCTTATGTTTTGTTAAGTATATCGGTAAAAAAGATTAGATTTTTATTTTATATAATTTATTATAATTTATTTTATTTAGTTATTTATTTTTTTTACAGTAGTAATACGACAGGAGGGGGGAGATATAGAACGAATATCTCCAGTCAGACTAGAACTCACTGGGTTCACGCGTCGCCTTCATCCCCATATTTACACTTTTTTTTAAAATCCATATTTGATTAGCTTCTTGTAATCAGATCCATAACATGAAAAATGAAGCGACAACAAGCAGTAAAAAGTTTCCTACTTATTATTAACACGTTGATTTGTGCAGAGCAAATGCAGCTGACTCCATGACTGGAGGCCATGTATGGTATGTAAACAATGACTCACCTTTAATAATCCTAAACATACAACGCCAGGAGCAGAAGGCTTTTTACACAATGTACATCATGAGATGAAGAGGAGGAAGAGGAGGAGGAGGAGGGTCTGCATAGCCATCCCTGGGGGCGGATCAGGACAAGATCAATGGGAGTGCAGGAGGCAGCAGGAGATTCAAAGTAGGCCAATAAATAACATCCTAGTGAGACAGCAACTGCCTCCTCCTCAGCCGCCACTGCCACCCTCTACCCCCGCCCCCCTCCCTGGCCCCACGGACTGGGCCCCCTTGATTACTGGCCTCCAAGAGGGGGGGAGCTGGAGGCCCCCGCTGCACAATACAGCTCTCATACGGGGCCCTCACTCACCTCTTGCCTCCATTTGTTGGACATTCATCTTTCAGCATGTGTGTGAGTTTGTTTAGGGGGTGGGGGCCGAGTGGAAAGATGGAAGGGTGTGTGTGTGGTGGAGTGGGGGTCCTCTATGTTTTTTACATCTTCTCCCCCAACACTCACCCATCCCCCTAAACACCATTCTGTATTCTGCCCATGTACATAAAAACAAACATGTAACCTGTTGGAGGCCCTGCAGGAAAAATCAGTCGGATTAATCCTCCGAGGACCATGAATGTAAAAATCTTCCAGTTAACAGATCAACATCCATTCATATTAGCCACATTGTTAGCATGGCTAAAAAAAAGAAAAAATCTAAAGCTGTACCTGAAATCTCTGTGATGACATCATCAGGTTTATTTTTCCACAGACATAAAGGAGATGTTAAAAGATTAAAACCTGCCTATGTTGGTGCAAAAACAGCTAAAACGACCTGCCCAAATTAAAACATCTATATCCTCTGACCCTGCCTGACAAGATGCATGAACGAGTTTGTTGTGAAAGAAAGAGAGAGAGAGAGAGAGAGAGAGAGAGGGAGAAAGAGAGCAGTGAGCGTTTCAAAACAGGAAAATGTAAGACTTTAGTCCCCCTAAAATAAATACGATTCTGTGTAAATGACTGTGTGTGTTTTCACCTTTGCAGATAAAGGACATTATGGGGTTGTAGACAGACTATCAGACCATCAGCAGATCCCTGATTTTTACCAGCTCTGCCTCTCGTCTCTCTGAACTGCTGCAAACAGAACAACCTCAACCTGACGGGAGTTCATAAAAACCTGACACGACATCACAACATGTAAGACATAGAGTCTGTAACACATCACAGGTGCTGACGAGGAGATTATGATTTAAACTCCAGCCTGAGATGGAGGATATGTTTAATTACAGTGGATTAACTTGGCATGCACCTGGAGAGGAGGAACTATAACTGAGAAGAGCAGTCCAGGCCGGGACGCTCGGCTTTCTTCCATTCTCTCAGTAATATTTCATAAAGGTCTCACACAGGATGGCAGAAGTAGGACTGAGGCTGGTGTTCTGAGGCCACACCTCCCTTTGGGGTTCACAGCCACTCGCTTACACGACTGTCACACCACAAGACGTTATGGATGAGAGGGATGAGAGCAGCAGAGCGTAGTGAGGCGACAGAGAGGAGCACCAGGAGGGACTCGGAGGAAACGAGAGGAGGTGGGAGCAGAGATTCAGACTCCGGGTCTCGTTTCTCCAAAGTGTAGAATGACACTTCCCATCACTATGTGGAGGGAAATGGAGCGTGTCAGCTCCTGTCCTCTCTCACCCCACCTTGCACGCAGAGCAATTACCACTGGTACCCTCAGCCCACCACCACCACCACCACCACCACCATCAACATCATCATCATCATCATCGTTCTGCAATTCAGTGGAATCAGCCAGCATCCCGTGACTCATCATTTAGAGCAATAGGCCTGTCCTGTCCTCTCCTGAGGAGTCACAGCACGGGGGGACGACTCAACTCATTACACATCATAAAAATCATCTCACTACAATCTGAAAGGTGGAACCTCAGGCTCAATCAAGAGCTGAGGACCAACCTGGAAGAAGCTCTGGATGGTGGGTAACACTGGGACGTTTTACACAGCCCTGTTAAAGGGCGTAAACGGGGGTCAACGTTCACCAAATCCACGTCTGTATAAAAGGAGCCAGTGAGGCGGTAGGACAGGATAAAATGTATTCAAACTGGAGAGACAGAGCGAGGTTGGAGACGGTAAATGATTGTTGTGTTCCTTTAAGGATCAGCGGCCTCTGGAGAGTTAATGATTATTTAAATGCTAAATATCTGTTTATTTAATGTATTTAGTCAGAGGAAAATGAAGCTGTATTGACAGCGTGTGCTACATAAACCATTGTTCCACCAGCCCTGTGATTTGCTCTAAAGGGGGTCGCAGTGGGTTGCCATGGCAACCTTTCAGTATAGAGATGGCCCGTTTCTTTTCCAATAGCGGTGATCATCGGCATCATTAGCAGGGAGCCCCGGGGCGGTGTGATCAGCGTCTGGCCAGGATGTGAGGAGTGAATGCTAGACAGAGGATTTAACCTTTATCCTGGGCCCCCACCTCCTCACGCTCCTTCCAACCTGGATGCTTTCCTCCTCCGTCGCCTTCAGCCCTGCTCCAGTCTTAGGCAGTGTTGGTGTCTTTGCTGTTGTCGTGTCAACACATGTAATGATTGAATCATCCCTGTTTCCAGAAGGCTGTCATTCACATGGCTGCTCTGCCTCTTCACGGATCAGTGCCAACGGAGGAAAACGTCATCCCTGCCTCGCACATTCAACACCGTTCAGAGACCCTCCTGAGGTAAACATGCACATGGTGGGAAGACTGGTGTCTTCCCAGTGAGTTAAGGCAGACTCTGGTCACCCAGTCCACCCATTTACCTCGATCCACTCCGACATTTGATGATTTCCTTCTTGGCACATGCCCCACGGCTCCACCCATTTTCATGGTAATCTGTCAAGTAGTTTAAGTGTAATTGACCAAAATGTTCAGAAAAAAATTCCTGACTCTGCCCCCTTTATGCGGATCCACTCCAAAATGAAAGCATCTTCCCTGATGAAAACCCAACCCTCCCAACAATTAGAAAAATATCAGTAGATTCCTTCACCTTCATGGTGGCAGCAAAAATGGCACAATGACATCACCATAAGATCCAGCACACATCAGAGTTTGATCTGGATCCAGGTCATATTCTGGATCTGGTGATCCAGAATGTTTACATTTATAGGGCTCAGAGAAAATTCACTACTGTGAGATAACAGATAATAATAATGATCCAGACTGACCTGAGATCAGATTGTAGATCAAACTGTTCTGATTCAGTTAGGGGTCAAATTTATCTTCACGTTCCTGATCTAGATCCTGAAGAAAACCACCATCGGTGAAATCTAGTTTTTCTAGAATAACTATCAGACTAATAATGATACCAATGTGATCCAGATTCTAGGGGCAGGTTTTCATGGTCCGGGAGTCACATGATGAGGGTCAACCTATCAGGGGGCTGTTGGTTTTAGGTGTAATGACATCATGGGGGAACTGAGCTGCCTTGGTGGAGGTTTTGCTCTCGGAGCGATGTCTAGATCATTTCTAGAAGCAGAAAACCGTGTGGCTGTAAACGCCTCCCTCTGCAGAAACACTGAGTTTACATGTTTACACCTGTGTGAACATTTATCTCCTTTTCTTTCCATTAAACACTTTCACAGAGGTGTGATGAGGATTATAGTGGTGTGATTCACTCATTACAGCTCCTGTGCTCCAGCTGTCCCCCCCCCCATACATTTCCTGTTTAGAGCAGATATCTGGTCTGAATAAGAGAGGCTGGGTCCAGGGATGGAGCGGAGTACAGGCCACAGGAACCAGTTCAGCCCATCTGTTCACGTCCCAACCCTCTCTTCCACCTCACCTCCCTTGTCTCGCTGGTTTAGCAGCGACCGTGGAGCAGTCACTGGAGAGAGGAGACGCAGGATATCCACTGAGGAGCAGATGGGATATTTCAATGAGCTGGAAAATCCAGAGTGGTATCTGGCCTTCTTCAGGGATTGTACAAAGTGATGCTGATACAACAGTGCCTCCCTGTGGACACATCTGTAACCCTTGCAACTGGACATTTTTGGAGATTTAAATCTGCTGCTCCACATCAAGTCTGCCTCCTGGACTTTTATAATTTAAGGAACAGTTTGAACTTAAAAGGTTGTAAGTAACGTCTTTTCAAATCGGTTTGGGATCTCGGTGCTTCCAGAGACTTAAATGTCTTAAGAGCTGTGTGATGTCATTTAGTTTGTTTTTAAAACTCATCTCCGTCTCCCTCAGGTGTTTAAAATGCTTATTGATGTTTTTGCTGTGAAGCTCAAGAAATGTTTTGTGGACAAAGAAAAAAGCATCAGGATGATTAGATAATTAATTCATTTTTTGGTGAACTGTCCCTTTAAGATCTGACAAGATCTAAACGGCATCTAACTAACATTTAAGTCCCAGCTCCGTGTTCAGACTAATAATAATTCTCAGCTGTAACAAACCAGAACATGTTTCATAAGAATTCACAAGATTTTCCGAGTACTTCCAACGGATTTAATGCAACAAATGAAAAAAAGATGAATTTGTGTATAAAAACAAAACACTTTATTACAATTAGGCTGAAAAACCCAATGAAAACACAACTACTTTACAAGTACAAATGTTTTTCATTGATATTTACAGGTTTTTTTTCTTGACATCAATAAAAAAAGACAATTATGAGAAAACACAAAATACTAAAGTACATGTTTACAGTGTATTTGCTGCAATAAAAAACAAATGACTAAAGGAACGTGCATATTCTCCATTCAGTATTTATAGACAAAGGGAATTAGACATAAAAAGGACTATTTATTAATACGTTTATTCTAATGGACAGCACATTTCCTAATTACCCATGAGCCTCAGCTATCTATTACCATCACTTTGAAGGCGTGTGTGGTTCCATGTAGTTGTGGGGGGACATTTCTAAGTTGTGGTAATTTTGAGAATAATTTCCAAACAACCATGAATAGAAAAAACTGTTGACTCAGCTGCTCCCCCCGCTGGGCTTGGCAGGAGTTTTGGCCCTGATGCCACCCTGACGAGCCTGACCCTTGGAGGGCTGCTGGGGCTGAGCGGGCTGCTGCACCGGGGACTCGGCCGCAGAGGTTGTGGCGGGCTGCTGGGCGGGGCTGTGGGGAGGAGGCGTCTGGATCTGTGGCGAGGTGGCCGCGGTCACCACCTGCTGCTGGATGATCTTCTGCTGGACCACCTGGGCGGTCGCCGTCCCAGCAGGGATCATCTGCACCTGGGTGGGAGCAGACGTGGCTGCCTGGGTCAGAGTCACCGTCTGAGCCTGGATCTGAAGACAAACAGCACCAAATAAATATTCGTCTGTTTCCAGTGTGATTAAAAGATTCATGGTGTTTTAAAAAAAGCTAACAAAACCCTCGATTGACCTGAAAAAGCTCAAAACTAGAGATTACATATCTTTCATAGTTTAAGCCTTCATGAAAATAAGCTACAAAAGTAGCGGCACAACGACGACCCTTCTCTACGCCGCCTTTATTTATTTACACTGAACGAACCAACAACAGCATGACGCCGCTCCAGCGTGTGATCTCTTGCGTTCCACAAGCAAATGAATGTGACGTGTAAACAAAGCAGCGTTGGCGACTGGTGTGACATTTTTCATACGCATCGAACAGAACTTTGTAAATAACAAAATAACAACAATCGTTTACCGTCCCTGTTTCATGGTGCGTGAGCTCATCCTCTGCTCAGAGGTAAAGGACGTCTTGGACCTCGCTCTGTCTCCACAGTATGAAGACGTTTTCGGTCGATTTTCTTCTTCTTCTTTGAGTTAGCTGCTTATTGCCACTAACTGCTCTTCTTAAGTTTAATATTGTGATAAGACGTCGTAGAAATGTGGTTAAATGTTGCTGAACTCTGTAAACTCTCCACTTCCTCATCCTTACTCTTAAAAGATCATACATAACTCGCAGCGACCTATAGGACGCCCAGAGTTTTACTCGCTCACTGTCTGACTCCTCATGCATGGATTGGTGGATTTGTGTTTTTTTCTCAGATTTTTACACATAATAAATATTAGATTGATTGAAAAATGTGTTTGATTGAGGATAAAAGACTGCTTTTCAGCTCATTTTTCATTTGCACACATAACATGAAGCTTCATATGTAGCATGAACCACTGCTTCTGTGTACCTAAGGCTACCAAACCCATTTCTGGCATCAAAACAATTTGTCCACAAGAGTAAAAGACTTGTTTTTTCAAAAGAGATTTGAACAATTTCAAAAACCGGAGTTCAACTGTTCAGGTTTAAGGTAACATGATCTCTTTACACATTGCTCCAGGACAAATGGAATGTAGGTTTTAGCCTGAGGAGACTGTGATCCAGCTTAGAGAACCACCTGCTCCAGAGAGGAGCTCAACAGAAACCCCCTTCAGGAGATCTGACTCCTACCTGCTGAGGAGAGGACACGATTTGTTGGATACTGGCCACGGTGGGTTGCTGCTGCACTATTTGAGGGAGTTTAGCCACCTGATAAGAAAGATAAACAGAAAACCTCCTATCAACACCTAAACCCAGTGTTTATGAGCAGATATTTATGTAGCAGTCGTTCCAGCTCGGATGATGTACCTGGATCTGTTGGGCCCCAGTAGGTTTCTGAGCCTGGGCGATGGATGTAGTAAAGAACTGGGTCTTGATTCCTGGCTGGAGTTGGGTGGTGGCAGCGTAGGTCACCTTCTGCTGCTGCTGCTGCTGGGCTGCCTGCACCGTCACCTGCTGGGTGCCAATCTGAACAAAAATCAATCCATCAATTTATGCCCCATAATGCTGAACTATGTCACTAAAACTAGAGATGTGTGTGTTATGCTGTGTTTGCTGCCATGCTGTGGGCGGAGACTCGTTGTTAACAGGTTTACCTTCTGCTGGACGGTGGCCTGTCCTTGCTGCGGCTGCCCTGCTTTCTGCTGCGCGGCGGCTGCGGCCTGAACGGCTGCTGCCTGCTGCTGCTTCTTCATCTGCAGCAGCTGCTGAACCTGCATCTGAGGGAAGGATGGCGTCAGCACAGGACCACCTGACCGACGGGAGGAATAACAGAGAAGAGTCTGTGTTAATGATAGCAACAGCACATTGGATTGTAATAACAGCATGTCACAATGTCCAACATAAATGATGCAACAAATAGAGTTTGATTTATTCCAATCATACACTGGACTAACATTACAATGAATGAAATTACAACATTACATGAATCAAAGTCAGAATCCAATGAAGACTTCTAACACACCTGTTTTCTGAGGCTGACCAATAGCCACACTGATGCCTGCGACAGTGACTGGCAGTGTGGTGACGCCAGCCGAGGAGACCACAGCTGGCACAGAGACCACAGGAGGTTTGGTGAGGGTCACCTGGGCTGTCTGTCCCGCCTGGGCCTGAATCTGGCCCTGAGTGGGCACTCGAGTCTGTGAAAGGAAACACAAGTATGACCACTGCAGTGCTCCATGTTGTGTGTGGAAAGACTTGAAAATTTACTTCATGTTTGTGTAAACAGACTTCTGGATTTTAGTAGACTAAAAGAACCATTTTACCAGTCTTACCAGTCTAGCCACCTGCAGGTTGGCCACGGTGGTGCCAGTCAGCACGGCTCCAGGTCTGGGTGCTGCCACAGCTGCCAGCTGGGGGTTGGCCTGTGCAGCCTGGGCAGGCTGACCCTGGGCGGTCTGCTGGGCCCCTGCAGCCTGCTGGCCCTGAGCTGCTGCTACTGCTTGCACCGCTGCAGCTACCTGCTGCTGCTGCTGCTGCAGCTGCAACTTATGCTTGTGCATCTTTAACAGCTCCTGTAAACACACAGATCACTGATTCAATAACTCTGACACAGACTGCTGAGCCTTTCTGTAATGCTGTGATCGTCCTCACAGAGAACATCTCTGCTGTCCGATTTATTTTACACTGGGTGTGGGAGCAGAGTGAAGATGCTGGTGGTCTACCTGGGGTTTGCCTACAGCTTTAATCTGTGGAGAAGCAGCCTGCTGCTGCTGCTGTTGGTGCTGCTGCAGCTGCTGCTGTCGGAGCATCTGAAGGTGGGCTGGGGTGAGAGGCTTTCCTTGTGGTATCTGCATACCTGTGGCTGGATGTGGGACAGCAGCTCAGTCAGACCTGTCAAACAGTGGCATGAAGGAAGCCTGTGATCGGTTAAGTTACCTGGTGTGACCTGAGTGACCAGCGGGCGAGTCTGTGACTGCACTGGGCTCAGAGTGGTGGAAACAACTGCAGATCCTGTCACCGGGGTAACGGCACGAACACCCTGACCCGTAGCTATGGCGACCACCTCGGCCGGGGCAGCTGCACTGACGGCCCTCTGTTGTGCGTGGACCACTTGGGCTCCGGCTGCACTCGCAGGCTGAACCAACAAAAACAGCAACACAATGAGCAAAAGCAGAGTTGTGGTTTGTATGCTGCTTCATGCCAATCTATGACATTAGCTTCATGAATTCCAGTTAGTCAGTAGGAGGTCGAGTTGAGCCACAGCAGCAGAGCTAAATGACTCACAGACAGGGTGCCTGGTATGACTGGAGATGCCAGGCGTTTATTGGCCTGGAAGGGACTTGGAGGAACTCCAGCTACTGTGTTCACTATAACATTCCCTCCTACAGTGGCTGGAAGTAACAAAGAGAAACAAATTAAACACTGGAAGGCCGACGGCTCTGTAATGTAAACCATGTGTGTGTCAACGTACCAGCCTGGATGGTTGTGCCCACTGTGGCATTTTTTATGGCTCCAGTCTGAAAACACATGAGAAGTTTTTATAGCAGAGTCAATGGGTAGAAATGTGGAAGCACGTTGGTGGATGATGCTTTAACTCTCACCAGCACAGCTGCATTTGGCACAGCAGCAGCTCCGGCCACTGCGGCTGCCTGAGAGACCTGAGCCTGAACCTGGCCGGCAGCAGGAGCCTGGCCGGGTGCAGCCTGGACCTGCGGGGCTCCGGTCTGCTGCTGGGCCAACTGCTGAGCCTTCTGCTGCTCTGCAAGGGCCTGCAACACACACAAAATCAAACACAAACGCAAGCATGTTAGTAATGATGAAAAACAGGAACCACTCGTATCTTAAAATGCTCTTTATTCACACAGAATTCTGAGGATGCCCAGAGAAAAACTCAACATGCGTTTGTCCGATTTCTAACTTCTGTGACGCTATCTGGATTTGTTGGAATAAGGCTTTCATACTCCAAGCAGGCTGCAGCTTGTTAAATACACACACTTGCAGACAATAACCTTTTTCTCCTTGGCGATCCTTTCTGCACGCTGAGACGCCACCTGAATGGGAGGGAGGGGCTTGTCGTAGCTGATCCCACTGAAGAGAATAAAACAGACAACATTTAGGTTTGTTTATTTGTCTCCGGATGTAAAGTTTAGATGCCGACAGTACAACCGCATTAAACACACCTTTCTGCCAAGACCGAGGCGTGTTTGGGATTCTTCTGGAACGGATTCATGCCGAGCCTATAAGTGTTAAATTAAAGGAATATATTTAAAAGGACATTTCCCACCTGAACATAATTTCACTGCTTTAAATCCATCTGGTTTCTTGGGTTCATGCACATTTTGTAGATCAACCCAAGATCATATCAAACTCAGCTAAACAGGTGTTACGCAAGACTGTTTAGACTTTTACGGTGTGAGTTACAGGCCATGAAAAGCTTTCTCTTCCTTCATATGACATATTTATTATGAACAGACTGTCGGTGCTTACAGCGGTTTGATTGGTGGGCTCCTTTTGCTGGCGATGATCTTCATGAGTTCAAAGCGGCTGTTGTAGAGCTGAATGTGCGTGGCGTTGTCGTCCTGTGTGTAGATCTGACAGGTCCTCAGTGGACGGCTGTTCTTAGACTGAACATGGACGCAAACGCAGAACGAAAGTCAGGCCAGGAATTCAAGACCAGAGAAACATTTATCCAATAGAAAGACCAGGATAGGCTACCTTATATATGCTCTTGGTTTTCTTCTTGGGGTTTGCCTCATACACCAACTGAAAACGTTAGAGACGTGGTTAAAGATAAATCAGGTGAGTGACTTAGTCTTACAGGACAGCAGAGTGACTCTGTGTCCGTTACCTTGCCCTCTTCTCTGGGAATGATGACGTTCTCATAGCGATTGCGACACTGTTTGGGCGAGCGGTAGATGCGGCTGCAGGAGTTCACCACGTCGCTCACCAGATCCCAGTTAGGAGTGTGGGCAGGAGACACAATTGTCAGGTTCAGGGGCAACTCCAGCAGCTGCTTTACAGCCTGTCACACACACAGCGATGAACATGAACATACAGTATATACATAGTCCAGTCTAGATTTATTCATATCAATCACATGCAGCTTGCAATGAAAGATGATCCAGGAAGCAGTTAAGAGGAGCCAGGACCTGAAGCAGAGCCCAGTCCTCGCTGATGAGCCACTCTGGGTTGTCCTGTCCGGCCTCCATGGCAGGTTTAACCAGCGAGGGGAGGGGCTTAGCAAAGGGCGCCTGCTGCTTGAGGGAGAAGTTCTTTTTCTGGTCTTTGCCCTCGCGGCGAACTTTCAGCATGCTGGCCTTTTCGAAGAGTGAGCGTGGAGGAATAACCGTCTCTCCATGACCCTTCTTCTTCTTTCTAGCTGCTGCTGAACAAACAAACTCGAGTTAGGACAAACTAACCTGTACTTTGGCGTCTATGTTTCAAAGTGTTTACCTTGAAATACACTTTTACTCCAGGATTTATAACAATTTACAAATAAAATACTTTTTAGAGCAAAAATTAAGGTGTATATGACTAAATAAATCAATGAATCAATCAATAATTCAGCCCTTGATGACAAATCTCTCACCCGACGGGTCCATCTTGAGTCTCTTGTGCTCCTTGCGGATGTAGACAGGAGGCAGCTTGGACTCTGGCATGGGCGTGGTGTCGTACATCAGCATCATCACTGAGTCGATGTAAATGTCGTTGTCATCCTGTGGTGGTGTGGGCGGAGTCCAAAGCTGTGTTGGGAAATCACAAGTCGAGTAAGAGCCTCAATACGCCTCAATACAAATAAATGCAATCAGGAAGAGAATAGGGAAGAACCAAATTCCACATTATCCCACAGATAATACAAGGATTTGTGCATAAATGATCAAATTACTGATTATATTCTAAGAAATTTGAATTACTAGATAACATTTTTTCTTACCGGCATGATTTCTGTGTGGCCATCCTCTGCATCAAACACATACTCCTGTAAAAGCACAGAGTTAACGTCAACAACAGTGCAACACCACTTCCTGTTTGATATGCAGAGATCGCAGGGGCCACCCACCATGTTGTAGGCGTCCTCTCTGGTGTAGGTGAAGAGATCTTCATCTCCCTCCATCATCTGCCGCTCCTCCTCCTCCTCCTTCAGCTTCTGCAGGTGCTGCAGCTCCCAGCCTCTCTTGGAGCACTCCAGCCTCTCCTGACAAAATCAAACCAGTCAAACCATGAAATGAAAACATATACTCAGAAATTACCCACATCTACATTACAGTAAGTCTCTGCCTCAAATGTGTGCAATCAAAAAATCTGTTTATTTTCTATACGTTACCTTGAGAGCAGCTTCATCATCACTGATGTGGAGGTACTCCAGGTAATGCAGGGCATACCTTTCGATTGGTGTGAGCTGTTTGAGGGATAAATAAATGCAAATATTTAGTCACACTCTAAAAAATAGCATTTCATTTTATTCTATTTTCTCTTCCTCTGTTTCTTGTATCTGTTCTTTTCTGCTCCCACTAGTTTCCAAACATCATAAAACAAGCTTACCTGTTCCATGACTGCGTTCAGCTCTTCTTTCTGAGCAGGCTCTTCCTTAGTTTGCCTCTCCTGGTCATCCTGTGTTGACTCTTTGCCTGATAAGTCCTCCTGCTGCTGCTGCTGCTGCTCTTCCTCCTGGGCATCCAGGTTTATGCTGTGGAGAGCCTGGATGTAGGGTCTAGCCACTCTGGGAGAGATGGCTTCAGAAGCTGAAGGCTCCTGGTGAAGAACCACAAACTCCTCCACTTTCTCTCCTGAGCCCGCCTCCACCTCAAACAGATCCCGGATTGTCCGCTAGAAACACACATCAGTTCAGTTACTTTATGTCCCAGGTTCAACAGGAGTATAGTAATGGGTCCCACTGTTTTGATAGCATGAAGCATTTTCTTCAAGTCGATGCAGCAGTTAGCGGTTAAAAAGAATAGCGGAGTGTAGAGTGTCTGAAGCTGCAGTGAGTTCATCTTACTTGTGTGAGGAAAGCCAAAGTGTAGTCAGTTCCCTGAGCAGCCACCTCTCTGATCAGGTCCTTAGTGCCGTTCTTCAGCAGCTTCTCTTCAATGGAGTTCCCACTCTCCAACCTGAGCACAAAACACCACAGCAGCCAAAAGCAGCCCCAAAGTACTTTAATATTAATGTTTAGGAGGTAAACATTCCATTTAAATTTTTACCCATGATGCATTACAGCATGAAGAACAACAGATCTCACTGCATTGATCACATCACCTGTATATGTGTATATCCTTGGAGCGTCCTATTTTGTCACACCACTCCTGGGTTCGGGCGTCCATGCTGGGATTGAGGTCCGTGTCGTAGAAGATGATGGTGTCTGCATCAAACACAGTCCCGACTGCAGAGCAGCAGCGGTTGGTCAGGATGCTGCAGAACACCTTCCTGTTCCTGTTAAACTTCTTCATACTCTCCTGCAGGAACACAGAGCACATGAACAATATGTCTATATATTTTACTGGCTTATCTCTCTCTGGGTTGTAGCAGTAACGGTAGGGTACCATTAACTTTTTACCCGACATCAGTATCAGTACCCAAATATACCTTTTTTTGTGGCTAATTTACCCTCATGAAATGACAAAAATGTAATTTCAGTCATGAACAATAGTCATCTGAAGATGACATCTCACTAAAAATGAAACAGCATAACTGATTTTTTGCTAGTAACATCTGGCGGGCCAACTTTGCCCCACGGGCATCACTTAAGGAGGTTTGACTTCCTTATTTAAATCCCACACAGACTCATCTTTATTTCCCATTTTGCTGTGATTGCTGTGGCCAGTTATTGGTCTGCATCTTTCTTTTCTTATGGCCACACCAAGTCTATTTTACTGCCTCAGAAACAATGGGTTATATTAAACCAGGACGGGAGCATTATAGATTTCAATATGACAGTTCAGGTAAACTAGAAACATTTTACACTTGGAAATAGTGTGACTATGAGCTTCACTAACATCTGCATCTCTACAGGCTCTGGAAGGAAAAGAAAGCAGCAGGGAGGAGAGAGAGCAACAACATGGTTCAGGATTCACCAGGACATCCTGGTGTTAGACAGGATGGAACAAAGGTATGGATATCTACCAAACTACAATGTAAAGTCAACGGGTGAATATACCTGTCCATGTTTCATAAAAGTGGTAATTTATCTCATTTTGTGGTTTAAAAGTTCGGTTCTGGCTGAAGACAGAAGGAGCCTTTATATAACAGTGTTTTTACTGATCAGTGTGTAAAATGTGAGCCATTCCTGGGTCTCATATGATTAGTGATGTAAACACAGCAGCAAACACAGAGAGACAATTTGAAAGGTGGTGATTTTACCTGTTGTTCGTCAGGTGTGAAGCTTTCATCAACTCGCACGAAAGTGAGCTGCCTGTGATCTAAGAAGGCCTCCAGGATGTCTAGCATCTTCACCATCTGAGTGAAGATGAGGACGCGGCGGCCGTCTGACCTGAGCTTCTGCAGCAGAATGGCGAGAGCTTCAAGTTTACCTTTGAAAAAAAAAGATGATCCTTTTTAGGATTCTTTGGCTTGGTCGTGTGTTTATGGTGATTCTGCAAGGATTAACTCAGCAGTAGAAGTTTATTTTAGATCAACAGTAATCTGTTTCCCAGACAACAGGAGTATAACGGTCATTTGAGATAAACAGAATGTAATGTTTGATAATTAACAGCTGCATCTTTCTCTTTAATCCCAGTAAACAAAGGGTCCAAAAAGTTGCTAACCGGAGTCCATCTGCATTAGTTGCATGTCAGGGAAACGGAGGAGACGCCTGGAAACCAAGTGGTGGATGTCAGCACTGTGGTGGACAGAGGCCTCCTGCAGCCGACGGTGGAGGGACTTCTGCTCAAGGCTGTAGGGAACCGGGGGATTGGCTGCATACAGGTGAGGAGGCGGGGCTACAGCTGGAGGCACCACACACACCAGCCTAAATGATGACAATAGTCGTCAGATGGCTAAGTATGTGCACATCAGGTATTTTGTGATGGTTTCAAACAACAAGTACAGCGTAGAATAAAGGAGGCTTTCATGCTGAGCTGAAGTACCTCTTGATGAAGCTGTGGGCAGCCTCCAGGCGGTCCTCCACAGAGAGCAGCGTGGACCGCAGTGTAGAGGTTGTAGCCACGCAGGTTCTCTGGGCCCTGATGCAGCTCTCTCTGCCCACCCACCTCCAGCCTCCAGCCGTCAGCGCAGTGTGATCGGGCTCTGACCTCAAAATGCACGCCTGAAGCAGGTCTGACCCATACAACACTCTGCGGCTACAGCGTCGCTCGTTAGCTTCAAACAGGCGGCTCAAACGCTCCTTGCGCTGGTGGGTCTTCTCTTCTGAGGACTCCTGAACATTAGAGCGAGAGCGTACACACTTTGTCTGCATGCTGCGAAACACTTTGACTTCAGATCATTATAAAAAAACAAGATTCTTTTTGAACATAATGTACTGACCTGAGAGGCAGCATGAGCTGTAGTCATGAGCTTGGAGGGGGCTGAAGTGGCATTTGTAGTGACACCCAACGCTAAAAAAGAAATATATGATGTAAAAATAACATATTTTTACTGGATGATGTTCCCACATAACTGATAAATCAGATATAACTATGTAAGATCTACACTGAGGATGAGTCACCTTGTTGGCCTGCTGACAGAGGAGGATGAGGTGTGCCAGGTGTAGCCGAGGCGTTGGAGGCAGGAACAGCTTGTGGCACTGTTTGCATGACCATGGACCCCTGGGGCCTGATGATCTGCTGCCCTGGAGCTGATACAATCTGCAGGATGTTGCCTAAAACCACGACAGAGACAAATATTAAAGGCGACTTCTCAAAGCTCAACACTGTCTAGAATGCCATTAAATTAAATGTGAAAAATACAAAATAGCCACCATGCTACTCAAAATCACGTTGGGCTGACAACGCAGAAGCAACAGTCAATGAAGGAACTTGCCAAAAAAAATAAAATGAATTTACAGAGTGGATATTTATGTTGTAGCAGACCAAAAAAGCTTTTTGACTTCAGTTGGACTTTAAGACAAAATGTAACTGTACTCAAGACATAATTAATTCCAATGTAGTCTAAAAACTTGGACTCTTCTAATGCCTCAAAGACGTGCAGACAAACAGAAATAGCATGCAGAACATGAGATAAAGGTCTAAAAACCCCTATGTGATCATTCTCAAACAAACTGGTGAATGACATGAAAATGTCAAAAACACACACATGAAAGAGTGAGGAGAACGTATGATGATGGGATGTACATTACCGAGTGTACCTTGTAGCTGCAAGGGCTGTCCAGTGGTGAGCTGGCGGAGCTGGCTGGGAGACAAAGTGAACTTGTTACCCTGAAACTGCAGAGTGACGGGAGTCTCCGGCTGGGAGATACGGTTCTGACTGCCTGCGATGTTGGCCAGCTGGGCGATCTTCACCACATCTCCACCTTCAACGGGAAGGAAGAACAGGTACTGCATCAAAGACAGCATTAAAAACTTCACTGACATGTCTGAATTACAAAATATACTCTGCATCAGTTAGTTAAAGGGTGAAAAAGACAAAACATGCAGAACCAGGGTGGATTAATCACAGGAACGAGCAGAGCTGCCCTCCACAACAGAACCATAGCAGCTCCTACTTTTACAAACCCTGAAGGGGAAAGAAAATGCCTACAAGGGTGATCCTCAGGTGAGACAGAGAGTCTGAAACATACACATAAAGCACTGCACTTGTCATAAGGAAGTATAGTCAGGGATTGGCTGTGGACAATCTGGATGGTTTATATATGGTATATATATATATATACTACTGATATGCCACAAATTTCAATTAAAAGCCAAGTCCCTCTTACTGGCTGGGTGTGGCTACATGATTTGAAAACGTAAGTCTCAGATGCTGGACCTCATTTTTGTATCATTTATCTGGATGTAGAAAACCTCTTAAAGCCCACTAAGTTGCTCACTTGAACAAGTTCTAAGCTGCTTCGATCGTTCATACAAATATAAATGTTTACATTTTTTATATATACAGTATATATATATATATATATATATATATATATATATATATATATCGACATGCTACACAGGTTAGATTCAACACAAGTCAATAGTTTGTTTTAATTTACAGCAACCATAAGCACCAGAGTATTATTCATTCAGGTTTATGGGCATGGTAAGGAAGAGGGATGGAAAAAGTGGGGATTCCCTACATTTGAAGTGGTCATAAAACCTGAATATGTATCCATTCCTCCATTATTTACATTGCTTTAGTCTGTAAGGGTCCATCGATCAGAAGAATAAGAACGTTTTGTCATTAAAAATTACTCAAAATTGAACATTAACAATATTTTCTCTTCTTCCTGCAGTGTAATTGGATATGCTTGTTATTGTTACCTTGCTGGCTCCCTACCTTTCTGTTTAGTTTCCTCCTCTTTTGCTTTTCATATGCCAAATAGGCTTGTCTTTGAAGAGTAGGTGAGTACCTATATACATGGCTATCCTAAACATATAGCTTGAGTTCAGTAATCTAAAGTATGATGAGTACGATGGTGCCATTATAAGCATGTCAACAGTGTTTGTGTAATTACAGTCACTGACAGAGGTGGAGAAAGTTCCACATGGCAGGTTTAAATAAAAGGCCAGGCTATTATAATTGAGGTTTTACGACAAAACGCATTTATCATTAACGCCCCTTTATAATTTGTTTCTGTTAATTCAGTTAATGCATAAATAAAAGTTATTTACAAGGTAGAGATTGCTAATTAGTGGGCATCAGATATCAGTGTGCATGAATCATTATGTAGAACTGATTTATGTGGAAAGATTATTGAAGAATTCACCCAGTACCAGTTGTAAAATGTGTTTGCTTCAGTACTGTTAGTTACAAAACATTACCTGGAAATTATTGACAAAAAACTCCAATAAAATTTTTTTTTAGTTAAAAAAAAAAGTTTCCCTTGTTAGATATTCAGGTACTGTGTGTTGTTACTGAAAAGATTTCTCTGTTCACATTTGAGGCAGAAAGGGTTGGCAATTTGTGGGACCATTTTCACATGCTTTGCAGTGATGCTCAACGCCAGAGTGAAATCATAACAGTAGCAAAGAAGAAACAAATGAAACAACCAAAGCTCTGGGATTTCTTCTGCAGCTGGGCTGATGCGATAGACATAAGAATATTAGTAAACTGGGAGAAAAAAATGCTTAAAAAGAAAAGGGAGGACATAATAATTCTATAGTGTTGTGATGTGTTGTGTTGTGTAACATAAGTGGGTTGTTCATAGTGTACATGCAGGGATCCAGAAAGAAACTGAAGAATGCTGAGGCTGTGGAGACGCTGCTGATATGGCTACAGATCTGATTTTAAAGAGACTCATTTTTTTACCATGAGTTATAGAACTATTAATATACTGCAGCTCTTCCATTACCAAAACTGCTGCACCACTATTGGATGTATACACAAAGCTGTTTCTCTGTAGGAATACAGATTGAACACATATCAGCAGTGCCCCGAGTAAAGGCCTCAGTGCAGAGCAGTCTGTTCTGTTGTGTCAGAGGTGGAGGGGGAAATGCTCAGAGGGAGGGGAAGGGAGGGGAGGCCACTTACTAGGCAACCGTGCCTGGGCCTGGGATGTAAGAACCAGCCTCTGGGACAGTAAGCTGGGCTGGATGGCATGGCTGGGGGCTAGAGCTGGCCTGGGGACCTGTGCTAGTCCAGGCTGACTGATAGGAGCTACAGATCCAACAACAGTGCCCAAGGCTACAGAGGCAGTCCCCAGCACATGCTGCCCGATGCCACTGTTCCCAGAGGAGGCTACAGTGGAGGCGGCAATGTTGCTGCTGACAGGAGGGGTAGTCTGGGCTCTCTGAGTAGCTGTTCCAACTGTGAAGTACAAGGCAGTGTGGTATGGGACTACATGTTAGGGGTAACCCAATATTTAGTCAAATCATCAGCACGTTCAAACTGTTCATCTTCCTCCATTTATTCACTCAGCAGTGGTGGACCAACTCAGCAGACAAGGATCAAACATTTATTAATCACAGCTGACAATTTGAGGAATAAAATATATTTTATCCAGCATTGAGCGTCTCTAGCATCAGTTTCATCTGCGTGGGTTTGTTCAGTGGCAGCCAAACTTCACATAAACTGCAGTTCGTATCTTTTGTCTGCAGCTCTTCATCTCACAAATTTATAATGTCGGTTGCTTTTTTCATAAAATCCACCTTTGCAATATTACCACTTTCCAAACATTCCCATAATTTATTCATCAACAACCTGTTAAAGAACATCATAAGTAATAGTTGCAAAATGATGTCATAGTCACTAAAGTGAATGGGAGGCCATCGCTCGCTCAAAATAAAAGCCTTGCATTTAGCCTTATCCTCATGGTTGTGCTGCCATTAAATATGTGATGTGTAAGATATGGCCAGAAGTTTATTTCAAAACATGCAAAAAAAATTAACATATGTGTAGCAGAGATAACTACTGAAGTTAGCATGCTAACCATCTTATCCCCAGGCCATCCTGTCTCATAGTAGCACTTTATACCTCTAGAGGGGGTAGTCGGATAGCCCCCCAAACGTTCAGCTAGGAGATGAATCTGGGCAAAAAATTTCGGCAAGTTTCACAACCTCTCTTCACGCATGGTCTGATAATTAAACAGAACAAACTCACAAAAAGTCAGGAAGATGAATACTTTTGCAATAAGTTTCCTTACTAAACAGAAAATTCAACGGGGCGCTGTGGGTCCTTGTGTGATCAGAGGCTGAGGTCCAGGCACAATTCACTAAGCTACAGGGCCACTAGCTCCATGGCTATCTAAGCTAACAGTAGCTACAGCAAAAGATAACTGCAGCAAAGAGTATAGTACTCTGGTGCCTTCGAATTCTGGCCATATTTTACAGGTTGCCTCTTTAACCGTGGCCAGCCCACCACTGCTGCATGGAATCATAAATGCAAACATATGAGACTTCTGTGACCAGTGAAACCTGAAGGTGAAGATGTCCCAGACGCCTCCATAAAGCCTTAAGAAGAGGAGCTGACCAATGACCATTAAAATTTGCAGCACTGTGCATTAACACACTGAATGTTTATAGAAGGTGCTGCAAAAACTGATGACAAAAATGCATGACACGTTAAATCAGATTCATTTAAATCCAAACAGCATCACAATAATGCAGACAGCATAACTAGCATAAGCACATTAGATAAAGGCCCTGATAACATGGCTACGTGTGATTAAGCTTGTCTTTTAACTTTTGATGTTAGACACCGTCTTGAGTCCTTTAGCTGCTGTGAAAACAACATTTCCCATGCTATACTGATACTATTCCTATGACAAGCTCTTACCGTGAGAAGTAGCTGTGGTAGTGGTGGTGGTGACAGGGGATTTGCCCCTGGTCTGGGCTGACTGGCTGGCGGTGGGAGCAGAGGTATTGATAGTAGGAGAGCTCGTTGGAGGACGCTGGCCTGCCGTACTGGTGATGGTTGCCAGGCGACCTTCTGGCTTTGTCCCATATTGCACTGGCTGAAACAATCTAATCAGAAAAATTAAAAAAATCTAATGATCGCGTTGTTTCAATGTCAGAATATCAAAGTTAGATTTACATTTCAGGACAGTGTTAAAACATCGGAGAGTCTCCACTTCGATGTCATGTTACTTGGAAATCTGGAGCTTTTATTGCTGACCTCATGGGTTTAATCGGGCATGGCTTGGGTCGTGGTGGTGGATCTGGACCGGTGTAGATCTCCTCTATTAGCTGCTGAGTGACCTTTAGTTTGGGTACTGCTTCTTCAGTCTGATACCGAGTCAGTCTGTTCTCGTTATTGACCAGATCAAATATGGACATGTTTGTAATCTAGGAGAAAAAAAGCAGATCAATGCAGATTAATTCTACGTGAGCAGGGTTCAAATAGAGGAGGAGGATTTATATTTAAAAAATGATGGACAGGTAGGGTCTCACACAAGAAGCAGAGGTGCAACCAAATAGAAGGATAGAAGTGCTACAAGGAGGACAGTGTATTTAGGGAGAAAACATTTCAGGGATCAACTTATCTTATTAAATGATTTAGTCTTTGAAAAGTCTGAATATAATGACAGATGTCAATCACAAAATCACCAAAACCAAAGTGATATCTTAATTCTATTTTGTCTGTTTTGTCTGTCCAGTGATACTAATAAACTAAAGAAAACCTTTAGATTTCCAAACTCCTTCATATTTGTGCTTTGACAAATGATTTAAACAATCATTCTCTGACTAGAATGGTCATGGATTTATTTTCTATTTATTATCTAAGTGATTAATCCTTTAGCACTGATATTCAACATTTTTGAGTTCAGACAATGCAAACAGACAAAATAGAATAGCAGACAAACCCGTACCTTGCTTGAGTCGTCCTGTAGAGCTCCCAGCACCAGGGATGGAGCATTGTATTGCAGGGAGGAGCAGAAGTAGGAACTGCTGTTCTGTCTGGGTGCCACCAGCTCAGGGTGGTTACACACTCGCTGTAACTGCATCAAGACCTGAAGCACGCTGACAAAATGACCCGTCTTCAGCGCCTCCTGGGCTCTAGGGGAGCACAAATAATTATAAAAGACAGCCACAAATATTTTAACTAATTATACACAATCTTTCATCCCCAACTATTCTGCACTTATAGGACATTTTACACACTGTACCATTGACTAGGTAGCCCCAACACTCAGCTTCTCAACTGGAATCACCTAGATTTCTATCGGTTAGTTTGATTAGTTCTATATTTATTTATTAATTACTTTGAGTTGGATGTTCAGGAATCCAGATTTATTAATGAACCTATGTAGGTATTTATTACTTTGTCTCAGATAGATGGTTAACCAGTTTCTAAATAAGTCAAAGTTTGATCATTTATGACAAGGATTGATTTATTTATTTTTTGCAGGGGTGGGGGTCAATATCGACTGATTAATCAGCTATCAGCTTTTTCCTACAATAAACCAACATTATTAGAGCAGTTGATTTCTAATCTGTACCACACAATACACACTCATACATATCAACACCATAAATATGTGTGATGCTCCCCAACCCCGACAAAGTGTTTTAGAAATCAGTTCATAGGTTCTTTGTAATCTGACAAACCGACAGACAGACATGGGTAAAGACAAAACCTCATTGGAGGAGGTTATTAAATTATAAAACAAATCTGTTAAAGCTAAACTTTGATTCGTTTTTCATAGAAGTCATAAGACCTGCACCATTAAAAGCAAAACAGATAATTAAACACAAATAAAACTACATTTGATCAAAATAAATGTGATGACATAAAATACATTGTAATCAAGTTTAAATTGCGGCCTTGTGATTGTTATATATTTGCTAAAATTTATATAAAATAAAATAAAAAAACAAAATAAAAAAACTGTAGAATGTGTAAATTTAAGTTCTATTACGTCATCAAACTAAAATGTTTCCAAATAGAATTCTCTCTGATATGACAACATTACTATCCATGTGGTGCAGATATCTCACCCCGGCTGGGTGAGGATGTCCTCGTAGAGGCTCTTCTGTCTGCTGGACAGACGACACTTCAGGATGTGCTCGTACTTCTTGGGCAGCTGTTTCTCCACGTCCCTTTTGGAGCGCCTCAGGATGAAAGGCTGGATCACCTACAGTTGACAACATTTCATAGAAAATGTGCATTAAAGGACCTCAGGTGAGGCTGAATATGAACATAGCACAGCTTGGAGGAATTTACAGGCAGTATACCGACCCTGTGCAGGCGGATAACCAGTTTGTGGCAGTAGTCCTGGTTCTGGTCTGTGCCTGCCTTCACAGGGAAGTCAGAGTAGGGCCTGGTGATCCCTGGCAAAAGGAAGTGGATCATGGTCCACAGCTCCTTTAGAGTATTCTGTAGAGGAGTGTTGATGAGGAGAACCCTCTGCTCACTGGAAGATACACAGAAATACCTTTAAATATTAAAAGTGATTTCAACACAAAAATCCCTGACGTCCATATCCATCACTTCCTCACAGCTTTTACTGCTGTGATCATCAGGAACACAAAAAAGCATGTTATCTGTGAACCACATATGGAACCACTGGACTCAATATTTGTCTCACCTTCTTAGAGCAAAGATAGTTTCCCAGTGCCTCTCAGTCATGTTTTTGATGAGCTGCACCTCGTCCAGGACCAGGTGCCTCCACCTTCTCCTCAGAAAATGGCTCTGGTCCTTCATCAGCAGCTTGTAGGATGTCACACATACGTGGAAGCTGTTGGCTTCTCCCCACCACTGTACAGCATTTATCAGATGATATGTTATCCCATTTACAGCCATTTATTGAAATGAAAAGGCATTTTTATAGTGAGTAATGTCATCAATATGTGTTGTATAAATACAGCAAAAACTACCGTTCTCTTAGATCTGCGCTCCCTTCTGTTGCCAAGGTACAGGAGGATCTTCAGACCAGGACACCAACGCTTGAACTCCACCTCCCAATTTAGCAACTTGCACGTCCTCACTACAATAAGGTGAGGCCCCCAGATGCCTGTGGACAAAAACAGCCTCAGTCATCATAATATCCAGTTTTTCAAAATAAGAACAACAAAAACATTCACTGTAAAAACGTTATGTGTATCTTTGACAGATGCATACCCTCTTGGCCAGCTAAATGGGCCATGTAGGCCACCGTCTGCACAGTCTTGCCAAGCCCCGTCTCATCTGCTAGGATGCCATTGAGGTGCTTTTTGTGCAGGTTTGCCAGCCAGTCCACACCAATTTGCTGATATTCTCGCAGCGACCCATGCAGTAGGAAAGGAGCTTGGCTGCGGGTCTGGAGAAATCAAAAATCAGTTAAAAAAATGATAAAGGGCAACTTTTTCTTTTCTGTGTGTTTGTGTAACTTACTGAGGAGGTGGTCCTGAAGCTGCCCTTGGGCAGGATGAGCTCTGTGGCCGCAGCCACTTCAGCTATGTCTCTGGCAAGCTTCCCATCAGAGTCAGAGTAAGTGGCTCTGTCAGCAACACGGTACTGATCCACACTGAGCAGAGTGTCGATCATCACTGCCTCAGGTGGACGGCCTGCAGGACACTCCCTTTCTAAAAAAATAAAAAATATCCACTATTGTTGGGTCACGTCATTCATAACCATTCCATACAATGGGTGTAAAGATGAACATGGCAGCAGTACCTTCAGTCTCATCCATGTCATCCTCATCAGTTTGAGGACTAGGCTGAGGCCACTGGAAGCCGTCATCGTAGGCGCCAGCATACTGCTTCATCAAAGCATCCAGAGGCATCTCAGCTAAAGGTCACACACATTAGAGTTTGACTAATCAATACAGAGACAAACACCAGCAACTCTGACACCGGTATTAAATAATGTTAAATAAACTTATTATATTTAAATAAACAGCAAAAAATGGAGTAATTATTTGGAAATTTTTGAAAAATTAAAATGTCTAAGAATATTTAACAAACATGTTTAAGTTATTAATTCAAATTTATGAGCAAATGCAGTGTGTCAAAGGTTTGTCACCCTATTTACAACTGATATTAAACTGTATCCAGATAAATTACACAGATAATTAACAATCCGATCATCTGCATTTACACCTCGTGTTTTTAATGCATTCTCGTTATCAACATTGAAATGGGATCTCTATCCTCTAGTGAAAAATCTGTGCATGAGGAATTTAAGATGGTGGCAAATCAACACAGATTCCCTCAAGAAACGATTTGTTAAAGGGAAACATTGTCAACAACAAATTGCTGAAAATGTAGGATTGAAACTGGACTCTCTTATTCATTTATTCATTTGTACATCGTTCATTCACTTTAATTCAATTTGTTCATTTATATATTCATTTTTCAAGGAGAATGTGTAGCGAATCAAGTTCCCCACGGGGATCAATAAAGCATTTCTGATTCTGACTCATTCACATGTCTTTATTCCTATCTGAATAAGGTGTCTGGCTACAGATGACATTATATTACCATGTGTTTGCTGCTCCACAAATGCAATGACAAAGAAATAAAGTAAATAAGTACCATCTTTGGTAAGGTCAATCAACTCTGCTCTGTGGTCTGCTTCCCCCTCCATGACCTCCTGTTCTTCAATGGTGCTCTCTTCATCTGCGACTAAAAGACAACATAATGAACAGCTCTCAATGATGACACTGAACCAACTGTACCAACTGTACAGTCTTTAAACATCCATGATCCTATACAGCTTGGCACATACCATCTTCATCAAATAAGGACGAACTTGCTTTTCTTTTTTTAGCTAAAGTCGCCGCCTCCTATAAAAGAAGAAATATTTAATAATAAGAGTAGACAAGATGTAATAGGTGTCTTTGTTTTGCCATTCATTAGAGTTTCAGTGCACCTACCTCTTTATCAGCTTTCACACCTGTTGACTGACCAGGTACTGCAACGCAAGATTAAAAAGCTGGTTATGAAAAAAGTAGTTCCAGGTGAGGTAGATTGGCACAATTTAGCTTTCAACCAATGGATTGGAAGTTAAAGCTCATGATGGAGATCAAAGAGTCTTATTTTTGTTAGCTGCTCAGTGAGACGCACCTTTGGCTGAGGCTTTTTGTAAGCTGAGCGCTTTGAGCCTCTTCTCATAAATTTCAAACTGGAGTTTAATTTCCACAACCTGGCAGGAAGAAAAGACATTCAGACCGGTAAGAATATATATTACTTATAAATCATGACATTAAGAAAAATATACACATACATGAATAAACATACCTGCTCTATGTTTGACCAGAAGAATTCCACCTCTCGAGCAATTGTGCTGGCAATGTGGCGAAGGTGAATTTCCCTTTCTTTCGTTGACCTCTCTTCACTTTTCTTCTGCTCCTGGTGGTGACGGGCACACGTGCGAACAAGCTGTAGTGGAGACAGTTTAAACAAAGACATCAGTTTCTGCGCTGACTCCTCCCTCTTATTGTGCTGATGTGTAATTTCATGTTTCTCTCTCTCACTTACCTTCTTAGCAGCAGCCTGTTTCCATCTCCTTTCCTGGGCAAAGTCAGCTGCCATCCACTGCATCTCCTCCAGGAGGTAGTCCCAGTGGGACTTTGGACGTGAGGATTCCACAAGTTTGGGGAGCCTACTGGCAGACCACTGGCCCTCCTTTCTCAGCTCAGAGATTCGTTGATGAACTTGACTCTCCTGGGAAATAAAAATAGCATGTGACATCAGAAGAGAAATCATAGACTTGAATCTAAGACATTAAAAGGCACTGAATCTACTCAGGCTCAGACATCTGTTTGTGTTTTAGGGAACTCACCAGTTTGGCCTGCTCCACTTGTTTATCTTGAGACCCCTCCTGTGTGGACTGCACAGTCCCACTTTGACCAAAGCCTCCAGTCTTGACTGCGGATATACCATTGGTCGCTGTCAGTTTGGACTGGGTGCTTGGGTTGATGTTAGAGGCATGAGGGCGGATCGGACTAGCAGTATGGGGGGTTGGAACAGAGTTAGGAGCAGTGATGGGAGCAGGAGACATGGATGTCATGGATATTGAGTTGGTCATCAATCTCTGAACTGGCTGGTTGGGCTCTGTTCCAGGGCGAACAAGCGTCACCGTCTATGAGGAAGAGAGACAGAAGTTTTCTTAATGGACAACAGGCAGTATCACCATTTAGTCACAAGCATACAGGAAACTGTATTTATACGGTTTCAGGTAGACTGACCGCTTGTCCTGGCTGTAGTATGGCCTGAGATTGTTGTTGCTGTGGCTGCAGCTGGAGATGAAGTCCTGGCTGCATCTGCTGCTGCAGTTGGGCCTGGAGCTGTGTGTGGGGGTTTACTGTGGCCAGGATGGGTCCACCTGCCTGCACCTTCACCTGTGTCTGGAGCTGACCACCAGGCTGAGCTGTGTTCTCCACTAACTGAGTCTGCTGAGAGAGTGCTATGGGCAGTCCTGCCATAGGGAGGGCACCTTGGGGCAGCCTGCCAGGCAGCTGGGGAGGAGGGGTGTGCAGGCTGGCTGCATTCTGCACCGGAGGTCCTTTAGACGGGTCGTATTGCTGCTGGTTCTGCTTCTGTCCTGCAATCTGGACCGCTTGCGGAGTAGGCGGCATCCCGCCTGTGCACATAGTAACATAGGTTGTATAGAAAGCAACACAAAGAACAGCAGTAAAAAGCAAGTTGCCAATCTTGCTTGTTTCTTGATTTGTAAATGCATTTTAGTGCTCGAGTTAATTAAAAGATATAAATGCCATTAAGTGTTTGATAGCTCCCTCTTTATATATACTTGAGAGACCCCTCTCAACAAGTTACATCTTTTGAAGCTAATAAATAGATAATGAAATAGTACCTATAAAATTTTAAATGGCTGAGCTTCTGCCATTAGAGCTCCTCAGAACCTTGCCTTAATGAACTAGATGTACTATATGGATCAACAGTAGTGTAGTACTACTTCCTGATGATCAGAGCAGAAACTAATGAAAGTCATACAGCAAAATGGTTACAGAAGAAATGAAATCAACGTGAGAATCTACATGTCTCTCAAATAAAATACTACTTTGATTAATGCAAAACCAAAACATTGCATTTCAAATGTTGAGAGCATGTGGTTAAAACATCAAAAATTAGACATGCAATAAAGTTTTTAGAGAGGAAAAAGAGAAATGTTAGAAAGGAAAATGAAAACAATAGAACTTCTGATAATAAAGAGACAGGGAGAAGAAAGGGGAAATAAAAATACAGAGCAAACACTCACAAAAACACCATATGTTTGGCATGCATGAAGCGATGTCATTCTAGCCGTAACCAATGCACCTGGGTGCCTCACAGAGCGACAAAGCACAGAAGTGAGCAAAAGGACAAACATGGGGTCTTGCAGACAGCAGGCCTGAGCAGAGCTGTGCACACTAAAGCAGCGCCTGCCTTACCTCCCTGCACGGCACACCACCTTGCCTAGTCGCCATCAACACCTGGCCCTGACACACCCACACCATCACAATCGCAAAAACCTGTGTCGTGAACGCAACTCCTCCACATGACTCCCCTCCTACTAAGACTGAGGGAAAGAAGCCAAGTCAGAACAAAATGCCATGAAATAACATGGAACAAAGAAATGTGAACATGAGATAAATAAGGACACTCTTGATGATGTAAACATGATGACTTTGCCTTTACGATGTCGGGACGGACAATCGGAGGGGGAAAGATTTGTGAAGGAATGACAATGGTAAACCAAAAGAACGCATGACACGTGGAGTCATGAAATGGGAAAACAAGCAAAACCCATTTGAAGGTGAATTTATTCCCAGTGTTTCCCCTTTCTGTGATCCACCCCCAAATTAGATGAAAATCCATCATGACGGGAAGGTCTGTCCAAATAAAGATGACTAACAAGAACAAACTTGTGGAAAGAAGAGATGGATAAACGACGGTGATCAATAAAATAAAGGAAAATCTTAAGACATGGCATCTTCCCATTGAGTGGCTATGGTTCTCCAGACTTGGATTGTCTTCTTCCCCACTTATCCTGACAGAGAGAGCTGATGCTGGTGCAGCTAAGCCTGAACTTCCTGTGGACTGTGAGAAATCCAGCAGTGGATGAAGATCTGTTTGTTGATGCTGCTTGAAGTTTGTTTGAAGATGAATGTTGTGATTTCTAAAATCTCCTTAGTTTGAGGCAGGGGATACGTCCAGCAGCATCGAACAGAACACAGAGCAGCCTGGTAGTAGCACTCCTACCTTGCGCAGTTGGCATAAGCTGCTGGAGTGGAACGCCAGGTGATCCTAAAGGAGCTACACCAGGATGTTGGAAAATCAGCCCATGGCGACCCACATCAATCCGGGGCCTCTTAGCCTGATCTGGGATTTAAAACACACAATACCCTCATAACGCAAAACAAAAGCACTCGGGCACAGAGCAATGACCTTCTGAAGACCTTACAGGCCACCTCTCCTTCCTCGGGTTAAGACTTCAACACAGAGCGCTAGTAGAGGATGCCAAATATCTAAAAGCAGAAGCAATTAGAGGGAGAAAAGAAAACAAACAGAAAACAAAGCAAACAGGGAGGAAACAAAGCAACATAAGCGAGACAGGAGTCAACGATCCTTGCCCTACCTGCTTGCACCATAGCCTGTTGCCTCTTAAAGGCATCCATGTCACCAGGGTTTGTAATTGTGCCAGGAACCCCTTGGTGTCCCTGAGAGAAAAAAAAGAAATGAGTGAGGTGTTTCCTCTTACAAAACATTCTCAATAGAATCTAGGAGAGGAACTACATAATAGAAGTGTTGCTTCTTTAACCTGAAACTGCTGCTGGACAGAGAAAGCTGCAGAAACATTGGGAGGAAGTTGTGTTGCTATGGCAACAGGTGTCACTGCTTGGCCATCCTTTCCAGTGACAACCTTTACCTGAAAAAGATTTGAAAGAGGAACAACAGTCATTGGATGAAAGTCCTACTGTACTTGTACTCACAGTAAGAACCAGCCAAAGCAATACCTCATCATTAATGACCTCAGACTGCTCCTCTTCTTCCTCTTCCTCTTCAATATCCAAGTCATTCTGTCTCAAGTAGGTATACAAGGGAACACAGGGCTTCTTCTTAAAGGCCAAGTAGTCCATCATGTTGCCTTGGAGATGCTGCAGAAAGAAAAGCTCAATCAGATATTCTTTAAACACTTCTTTCAGGCTCTCCATCTTCTTGGTGTGGTGCTCCAAGCACTGTTTTCTCAGCTGGGCAATCTCTGGCGTAGAAGGAGCAATTTCTTCTAACTTCTTGGGAGCCTGCTTCTTCATAGTGCCCAAAGCCATGCTGGTGGATGCAAGAGGATTGCTGGGGATCCCCTGTGTTGGACTGTGGAGGGATGGGCTAGAGGGCGGAATGGAGGAGGGTATACTGAATGATGCTGTGCCCGTTGCTCCTACTCCAGCAACCACACCTTGTGACGTCTTCTCAAATATCATAGGGCGTGCCAGCTGTCCTTGAATGATACTACTGATTTGTGGAGGTAGGTTGGAAGTGGTGATGTGACCAGGGCTGCCCAGTGTAGAAAGAGCAGCACCACTGGCCACAGGACTTTGAGGTCCGAGGTGGTGGATGGTGCCTCCAGTCTGTGAGTGAGGCTGAGAGAGCCGACGTTCCCTCACAGAGCCTGGTACTCCAGGAGAGGCCAGCTGCACCTGGCCAGGTGTGGCTGGGGCAATCTGGGCTAGTCCCGTCCCCTCCTGGTAAACAAAGTGGCCACTTCCTGATGGACTGCCTAAACTGATTTGCCGCACTAACATACCAGCTTCAACAAATCGTGTTGGACTCTGTCCACACACACCCAATGCTGCTGCAGGTGCTCCTGGCCTTGTCACACCTTGCAGAGGGACTGGGCTGTGCTGGGTGGGACTTTGGGGCTGTATGGGCTGGGGAACAGGTGAAGTGACCTGAATGTATGAGGATGGAGCATGCTCAAACCTCCACTGAGGTGTAGTATGCTGGAAGCCAGGGGATGCAGGGTTTTGGATGGGGAGTGAGGTCAGAGTGATCTGCTGGTTACCAGTCACCATCTGTCCCACATTTTGGAGAGTGATGTTCATGTTCTGGCCAGTGACTGGGCTACGACTCATGATTATCTGATAGTTAGGCGACTGGGGGGCCGATGGGCTGGCAGCGGAGGAAAATGTGGTCACAGGGGATTGAGGATGGTTAACCGTAGTTTGCTGCTGGGTAACTGCCATGGTGGGCTGCTGCTGCTCCTCTGCTTCAGACCCACTGACAGACTTAGATCTCTGGAGCTGTCGTTGCATATTCTGTGATCCACTTCCATGGTGCATTGCGTGGCACTGTTACAATGTCTAAACACAATAATCTGTGGAAAGGGCACAGCAAAGCACAACAATAAGTGATTGTAACTATTTAATGTCACCCCATAAGGCTAAGAAATATTTGTCTGGTAAATCATCCACATATTACATATACTAAGAACAAAAATTAGAAATATTATAAAAGACGATATTGAGATTGCGATGTGAGCCATGTTTTAGTGTGAATGGTAATTTTTGCATTTTATTTTCACTGAAAAAATATAAGAATAAAACATTTTAATTATATGATTTTTGCTGGGGTCTATACCAAGTAAACATGCTCCATCATGTATCATTTGTAGCCCAGGGCATCTCTGTAGCATCACAATGCTTCATTATCTCCGCCAACTAGATTTGGGAAAGGTTATGTGATCACTCGCCTTTACTTGTCTGTCTGTTTGTCTGCAAGATGTCTTGAAAAGTTATCAAAAGACTTTGATGGAATTTTGTATAGGAGTGGATCTTGGGTCAAGGAAGAGTTGATTAAATTTTGAGGTTGATGCAGAGTCTGGATTACTTTTTCACTTTCTTCAACATTGTGAGATAGGACCTTTTTTAAACATTTTGTCAATATCATTAACAAATAATAATAGGCCAATCAATACAAAAAACTCCCAATGGAGTTCTAATTGATGATATGTTTTAACACATTTTACATTTATCAAAAATTTGCTGATCCTGCAATTCGGATATTGCATCTTTTCTTACAATTTTAGTATTTTTTTATGTAGTTGTTCAGTACCAAAAACAGATCCAACCTGGTCCCCAATTTCAAATATCTTGATGGATTGTAGCTTTTCAAAATGAGAGTGTACATCGATATATACGTTTTAACTGTTAGAGATTTTCCCATACCATTATAATGAAGCATGTATACCAACATACTGTACATATATCAATATCTCTGACTTAAAATGATAAACAGAGGATTTCGTCCATATCGCCCACTTCTGATATTAAACAAGCAAATATAACAATCTTAAATGCATACACAAATACACAGAGGTAAGAATGTATTTCCACCAAGTATTCTAAAAATATTTTGGCCAGCTGCTGGGCAGTAATTTTAACACCTGGCACATCACATATTTACCTCTACCTCCGAATAAAAATCTGGATCAATCAGATTTAAATGGTTTCCAGTCAAAAATCCAGTAATCTTAAATTATGGTTACGGGGCTATGAGTTTGATTTTGGATAAGGCTTGATTGAAATAAAGGGGACTGTTGGGCATTAGCGGAGGTATGTGCTCTACCGGGTCCCACTCTAGTATTACAGTATTTGAGTAGTTACTGAGGTGGTGGGTGTTAATGGAAAAAAATAAGGTCTGTCATCTTTAACCTCTGAACAGAGCACTTTTAACAGTCCATCTTTTACAAAACAAACCTGCAACCCAACGTTACACCTATGTGCACCTTTAAGTGAGCGACAGGAAATGTCTATATAGCCAGATATATAGATTGTCATGTAATGGGAATAATGGGCTTGGTACTTGGTGATAACGCTACTGATACTTGGTGATGATGATTTATACCGTTACCTTTGGCCTATTACAATAACGTATATTGTGTTGAAAAATCTTATGTTGTTGTAAACTATGCGTCTTATCACCACAATAACGACATAATACTTAAAACCAAAATGACCTGCACATAGCTTTTTCTCCCATGTACAAGCTCAAATTTTCATTGTTAAGACGTTATCGTTAGCTCCCACTCTTCCAGTTTCGCGTAAGGTTAGCAAACGCTAGCGAATAGCAAATACCAGGATAATAAAGCATGGATGTAAGATCAGGTAATAAATAGACGGGACGTAGATCATGTATATTAAAGTGCAACATCCTAAATTATCCTGTTTGTGCCATTTTATTAAGAACAGAGAACCTTACTACGGGACGCTTGCTAGCCAAAGCTAATGATTAGCTTATTATTGCTAGCAGGCCGGCTGTCTTGAATAAATGCATTTAATCACCTCAACAGTGTTACTTACAGGGAATGGGGCTTCTGTAGTAGTTTCATAAATACTAGGTCATATTTACAAAAAATTTCATGCTGTAACAAATATTATTCCTCGAAAAAATAAAATATCAATATTGCTAGCGGCTACTCAATGTTTTGGAGTTAATTTCATTCAACAACATGGCGACCGCGGCAACCTTTTCAGTAACCCGGATCTAGTTCATTCTCCAGGAAGTGTGATAACAGGAAAACGATGAAGTTTTTGTTTTTTTCTTTTTTTCTTTCACCACAATTGTGAAAAATTCAATACAATCAATATGGCAAAAAATGTTTTTTTTCTCCAAAAATTTCATTTTGTGGATATAAAATTTAGGTAAGATAATAAGCAGATTGGTAATGAAACGTTCATAAATATTAATATTAATATTCATCAATATGGCAAATAACATCGTAAAAAAACACTTCATAAACAGACATCAGACAAGCATTATATTACACATACAAACATTTAATGCATTTACGGGTTTGTATAAACAAAAAATTGACTAAATTAGAAAGATGTGTAAGAAAACAGAAAAATAAAATGAAAACAAAACACTAGGGGTTTTCAAGTTCATCTATTAAGTTCCAGAGTTTCACAAAATTTTTCTTCATTCATTTCAGTGAAAGGAAGTAATGACATAGTTCCTTGTGTAATATGTGTATTTGGGTTGAGTTTTAAGGAATCTATTCTCGTGTAAGAATTTACCAAGGATAACGATTACATTAGTAGCTAAGTCATGTGTCACATTTTTCAAAATTTTACCAAAAATGACATTTTCTTTTGTGAACATAGAGAAATTATCAATTTTAGGAAATAATCAATAATGTAGATCTTCCCAAAAAGCAATGGCAAATTTACATTCATATAATAAATGCTCTGTTGTTTCGATCTCTTCAAAACAATAAGATGAAGTTAAAATACCTGTTAACATCCAAACATATATTTTCTTCTTTTTGTTTTATGTAGGTTTTATATGTGTTTGATTTTAAAATTCAAATCTAAGAAAAATATTTTACAATACATTTTTTTATTTTCACTTGCTGAACTCCTCACCCACAAATGCAAATCCAGTGGTACTAAACCAAACCGTTCTTTGCCGTCATTAAAAGTGAACTGTACAATGGATGGATGAGTTTATATTGATAGCACACTAGAGCTATTATGACAGTCTTTGTGACCTTGCAGGATTGATTTTGGAGCATCTATGACAGTTGGAGCAATAATTTAGACTTGAATTGAATATCCTTGAATATTTTCCTCCCTTTGCCAGTAACCCTGGGACTTGTGTTATGTATTTTGTGTGTCCTATATGTATTTCATATGTGAAAAGTTTTTAAAAAAAGATGAAAGAACGACATTAGTTGCAGTCAAAACAAGAGGCATCAGAAAATAGCACATTGCCTGGGCCCCCGAAACTTCATACAAGGTACAATTGAAATAGCCAACTAGCTTCCCCCATAAGTCATTTTCCTGATGATATTGCCCATTAATTTAAATACTTTTTCCATAAAAGTGTGAGCAGGACACGATGTCTACCTCAGTACATGAAATTATAACAAAATGGAACAAAAATTCTAAATAGCAAAAGTCTTGACTTCATTATCAAAAATTATTTAACGATTTTTGAGATGTGCTTCTGAAACTGACCCCATTCACATCTAAGTTTAATCCTTTAAAATAAAAAATTTAAATCCCCAAAATATCAAAAAGTGCCTCTTTAGTACATGGGATGTGTTTGTATAAAAGCTTTTTAAAATACACTGAATGCTTTTTATCCATTTGCATAGATGGAGGAGTATATGTAGGTCAACAATTGTAATTTAGGGCAGATGTTATGACAAAACTAAAAAAGCCAATTCAATACATTTATTTCATCACAGTGTTTAAAACTTTTTTGGCAAATTTGACTGTCAGTCATAAAATAAAAGTAGAAAAAGCAGTTTGATAAATTCCAAGAAAACTTCCGTTTAAACACTAAAAATTACACAAAATTCTAATGTGTTATTGAAAGAAAGGCAAAAATTACATATAAAGTCACTCACAAATTAGCACAACCTTTTACCATTAATGCAGACATCTGAAAAATAAAAAGCTAAAGTGCACACATACACACAAACAGCAGATAAACATCAGTGTAAAACTAAACTAATTCAAATGTCAAAATACACTTATTGCAGTCTGATGAAAGTCTTCATGACAAAGACAATCATTCTGTATGAGGTCAAGATTTCATTTCATTACCTTTACATTCACTATTCTGCTGTGGTGAAATACGGATTAAAGTAGGCACGCTTTCACTATTGTTGCTACACATTTGCAATATTTGGTCGTTTCATCCAAACTCCTGTTGGCGGGTGAACTTACTGTCCACACAGCCTCACACACACACTTCAAATACAGAACATTTCTGTTTCAAGTACAACGCATTTAAAATCAGCAGGTATTTAGACCCATTACTCTTTGTGCAAAACAACACACTAGCACATACGTCTGTAACAAAACAAATACTGAGAACAATTTACCTGATCAAAACATTCAAACTGTCAAAATACAATCTGTCCTGTCCAACACTGGGATTCCTTTCTGTTCATACATTCATGCAAAGATGGGATGGTGGGATGAGAGCAGATGCTCCAGTGGTCATTTTCCTTGAACACAGATAAAAGTGCATGTGTGCACCGACAGACCAGAGGCATCCATCAACACTGAGGAGAGATGGACGATGCAAGGTAGTGAAGTTACTGTAGAGGCAGATGTAGAGCTCATGGATGCTGTTAAACCTGCAGGGCAGAGAGGCGTCGCTCAATACACTGCTTACCTGTGAACGACAGAAATGGGAAATGATGATTAGAATAAAATCTAGTCAAGATCACATAAGGAATCCATTCCTATGTGATCCGACTCCAGCGTTTAAGCTGCTACTGTGTGGTTTTGTGTGTCGTAGTTACATACATTTATTGATACTGTCGACGTCCTTTGGCTCCGCGATGATTCTGGACAGACCCTCCATCAGCAAAAGGGCTTTATGGTAGCGCTGGACTGAAGCCGTGCCATAGTGGAACATCTCATCTAAAGCAGCAGACTGTACCTGAACGCATCAAGAACACACACATTAAAGGAACAGGTCACCCCCACCTACTCTGCCCCGTGTCGATAGAAAGTCAGGTGAAGTTTTGAAAAAGTATTTCTGGAGCTTCACAGCAAAATAACATTTCAACATTCTCCTAAACACCTGAAGAAGATTTCGACTAGTTAGAAAATATAAATATAAATATAAATAATATAAATAAAAAATAAATAAATATAACAACCAAAAACAAGCATTAAATGGTTCCATAGAGCTCATACGGCACAATCCAAGTCATTATGTAAGACATAATGTACATCCTTTATCACTGTAGCCTCTGAGCTAAATCCATGAGCATGCACCCTGTCTAGTCTATGGAGGGTGCACAAGCTGCTGCATGACTGTAACTGCACCGCAGTGTTTCCCTGCTGCCTGGAACAGAGAGGGGTCTGCTGAAGCTGCAGCTGTGAGCACTGAGGAACGCCCAGACTGCAAATCCATGTTGATCTGGTCTAGAGGCGCATGTAGACGTGTTCGAGGCCCGTTCTCAGGTGGGTCACGTACAGACACTTTTATCTTAGAGGCTACAGAGAGAATCTTAGACTCATTTTAAAAGTAGTCTCCATCGTCTTTACTCGTTTAAAAGAACGCTGCATCGCTGTTTTTTTCACTCGACCTTCCATCGTGGGTGAGAAGATAATGTCTGAATTTTCTTTGTTGTTTGAACAGTTCTTTTAAGGCTTAGATGGAGATGCACATGGAATAGAATCTGATCTGGAGTGACTTTCAGCATCGCCTGCTGTGATGGGAGCTCACCATGTGCACAGTGTGGCTGTAGAGGAGCCTCTCTGCTGAGAGTCCATTAAAGCGCTCCATAAGCTTCTGTTTGTCAAGCAAGAAGGTCTGCAGCCGGTGGTTGAGGGAGCGACAGGACGCTACACAGTTCTTGTACAGCTCGTTCAGCTTCCTGATGGCTGCACACAGGAAATAAGACGTTTAATCATCATAATAACATCAGGCTGCTGACTATAACACCCAAAAGCTCTTGTCCTTCCTGCAGAACAACAAACATTTATCAGCCACCTGCAGGTCAGTGGTCTCACCTTGTTTGACCGTAGCAGAGGGATGGAGTTGGCCTTGTTTGATGTTCTCTTTAGCAGCATGCAGGGCTGATGACAGAAACTCCTCAGCCTTCATGTACAACACTAACTGCTCTGCATAGCTGGAATACACACAGAACAAACAGAGGTCACACCCGAGAAGATCCATGAAGGAAGGCAGAGACGGTTACATGTTGAGAAAACAACTCTCACCTCCACTCTTTGCTCAGAAGGCTGATCTGGTCCGTCACCAGACTCTGCTCTAGAAAGGAAATATCAGGACTGCCGACGACGTCGAGCTCCGGGTCCTTAGAAGAAGCCAGTTCCATGACGCAGAGGACGAAAGCCAGGGTGAAACGCAGGTCGCCCAGAGCGTCTGTATGAGCCTGCTGTGAAAGGAAGAGACACCAGAAACAGTCATATGGAAGCTGAATTAGACTTCTTATGTCCATAACCTCCGGGTATCATCCCAGTATCGGTCTGTACCTCCATCAGTGTGTCTGCAGGGAGCTCTGGGGGGTTAAAGACCAGACCGCTGCGTGGAGAAGCGTCCATGGCTTCAGTCTCGCTGTTTCTACGGCTTCCTCCCAGCTGAAGGCGACCGTTCAGGAGCCAGGCTGAGTTCAAGTAGGTAGGTGAGACTGCATTAAAGACAAATACAAGGTAACCCTGAACAGCTGCAATACAAGTAATGAAAAGAGCAGAGAGGAACTGATGACACCCTTTAGGTTTACAGTAACCAGGTGGCTCTAATGAGGGGTGGAGTCAAAAGTAGAAAACCTGGCATATTGATTTTTAACACAGTCCTCTGCTACATTAACACACTCAGTCCGGTGGTTGTGGAGCACATGGATCCTGTCTTTGTCTTAAACGTTGTCCAAAACAGTGATAACGTCATCATCACTGTCAAAACGGCGCCCACTGGGCTCCTCCCTCCTCTAAGGAAGAGGTCTGATGGAATAGGAATTTACAGGCTCTAAGTCAACATTCATGGTGTCAGAGCATCTATCTGAGAACACCTGAGGAGTGTCCTCTTTGACGACTGCAAGAGGAGGACTGTCTGACAACTGAGAGCCTCTATGACAACCAGTAGGTGGAGCTGTTGGAGCAAATAAGAGCTGCTTCACACAGACACTTCAAAAATACTCATGTTGGAACTTCTGCATGTTGTAAACACACACAAAGACAACAAGATGGATTTACATGAAACTTACAGGAACGTGCCAAAAACGAATCCGTTGAATTCTGATTCAGATCTGTATTTTTCCCCCACTTACTTTAACAGAATCCTGAGACATTATGATGGAAGACAAGTCTTGTTGGAATTTGGATTAGGGTTTAATGTAATTAAAAGGGACAGTAGACCCGTCTACATTAGTCATTACATACAGCTCTCCCACTGCATGATGACTGCTTTCATAAATGAAGAAACATGTAACCATCTTTTCTAATCTACTGATGGCCACATGGGGCATTGAACAAAGACAAACAGCATCAGTAGAGATCATCTGACTGCTACCTGTTGTATCCATGCTGAGGTTCTCGTCGGTTCCCTCGTCAAAGAGATGAGCTCCAAAGGCCGCCTTCAGCAGCATGTCAGACAGCCTGCCGGTGCTCAGTGATCTGGACATTCAATAATTCATCACATAACGCATCATTAGTGGATTACAGACAAAAACATACAAAGTCACATTTCATTCCACTGTCATATGATTGTGCAGGATGTTATTTTATCATCCTATAACCATAACTGTTAATATAATCAATATACTAAAAGGAACCAGAAGCAAAAAAAGATGTTTTTAACTGAAATCTTCGCTGTAGCCTCTAAGCTAAACGTGTTAGCGTGCATCTATCTGAGGTATGAAGAGACAGAAAGTTCTTCTTCATCTCATTTAGGAGCTCATGTGAGAGCCTCAAGCCTGGGCATCCACTTCAGATGGTGTGTGAGCTAACACTTAGCTTAGAGACTACAGAGAAGAGCTCGGCTTAAAAAAGTGTATCAATAACGTCTCTGAGATCTCAGGCCTTCTGGAGACTTGTATTAAGTTGTACGTAAACATTTGTTGTTGTTTTTTTTTTGCAGACTGAGAAACTTCCCCTGACTTTCATTCTCTTATCTGAGGGTGAGCAGATGAAGACTGAATTTACTGTTCCTTTAATGTTACACTATTCTGACCTTTTATTGGCTGTTTTCCTGCTCAGGTTGTTCTGGGAGGCAGGAGACGGGACAAGGGACTGCAGGTCTGGAACTGTCCTGGTTCGGTTTGGCATTCTTGATTGAACCTGTTGTTGAAAATCAAAGTTAAGAAACGTCATTTAATCACCAACATGTAAACTGTATTTATTGGCATCACTTTTACTGTTTTGAAGAGAGGTGAAACAAACATGTCTGACTGACACAGCCGTGAGAAAACGTCAGTATCGTTATGTTTGGATGTCCTGCTTCTGTTACATAGACGTCTTAGATGCTGACCTTGGGGCTGGATGCATCCTGCATGTCAGCAGAGCCGGTGTCCAGTCCAGTTCTGGTGCTGAGCGGTAGAGTCTGCTCTGAGGTCTTTGGAGTCACTCCCACTAGAATACAGTGTTTTAAAAAGGTTCAACCAGAAGAGGAAACGGTTTCAGGTCTCTTTAGTAAGTCATCCGCCTCCGCCCAAACTCACAGTCCATCGCCAACATGTATTGGTCCAATGTGGTGCAGTGTTTTTTAATTGTTTTTGGCATTTGACCTTTTGAGCAAAAGGTCTTTTTTTTGTCATGTTGCACCAATATTCAGAAATATTGGCATCTTTCTACAGCATAAACAGCTCAGTTACATCTCTGTCTAGCACATACCCAAATAATCCTACACGCCTGGTTAGCTTGCCAGACCCTGACCCTCCACAAAGATTCATGGAAATCTGCTCCATAGGTTTTGCTATATAAGAGAAAAATGTCAAAGAAATTCTACATCTAGCACCAAAATATGATGGGAGGGATCTTTCCTGGCTCATGCCCAATCCTTCCACCAGGTTTTGTGGAAATCTGTCCAGTGGTTTTTGTGTAATCCTGCTGACAAATAAACCAAACATCACCTCCTCGGCAGAGGTAACAAATGCTCTCCAGGCCAGTAGAGGTGCCTACCTGGTGGGGAGGACTGCTGAGGTCGGGCTCCTCCTCCAGCCAGTCGTGGAGAGTTGAGGGGAAATCCTGGACCTCTACAGCCTCCACCCTGTGGGGAGCTTTCACGGCCGGGACAGCAGAGTGTGGCCCTGCATGACAGGAGCCAGTCAGACAAAAGTAGAGGAGAACAGATAACAGGATGATAACAACACAACATCTGAGCAGCTGTACCTGGTGGAGCCGTTGGAGCCGACAGACTGCAGGTTCTGCTCCATACGCTGGTAGTTCTGGATCTGAGTTGGAACAGGAATAGGAACCGCCTGGCTGCAGGTACGGCCAACAAACTCAGCAGGTTTACTGCATGGATAAAAGAGAAAGCAAAGAAATCATACACATGTTATTACCTCTGTTGTTTTCACCTGTTTGTTTGTCAGGAGGATTGCGCAAAAACAAAAAGGAGTAACTTTAACATCGCAAGATTCCCTGATTATACAAAAAGCTGAGTGAGCCGCTTTAGGGGTGGTCGAGTGAGCTAGACAGTGAATGAAGAGAGAGAGAGCCCTGTTAGCAACAACACAGCAGCCAATCAGAGAAATGAAAAGTTCTTCTCTGATATTTTCACAGCTATCCCTCCAAACACGTCCTTATCCATCCATCCATCCATCCCACCACCCTCTCTTACCTATCAGGCTTGGAGGGAGGGTGTAGCTGGGGAGAGGGTGGAGGCGTCTTTCCTGCAGCTCTGGGGCCTCCCTCAGCCAGCAGTGAACACCTGGAGAAAGATATTTTCAGTTCTGTCAGCATAAATTATTAATATTTACTAATAATAATTTTGCATAACAATTATAAACGACTAATTTTCTGCATCTATTCAACAGCCGATGGATTTATGGAAGCTTCCCTGCAGGATGATGATGTCATCTGCTTCTTACACCTTAACAGTTTAAAGAGAAATTTCCCACAACACATAAAGTAATGTACCATTTCTGCCTGGTATTGATTAACTGATATTGTGTGTGATTTCTCACCCGCTGTATATCAGGCAGCTCTCAATGGGTGACCCAACTTCACCCTCACATGTATCCTCACCTACAAAGAAGTCAAATAGGAACAGTCAGACCCTGAAGATAAACAAAGCAGGATAAAGTATGGAGTGACTGGAAGTCTTACCAGGAAACTGAGCAGGCACCATTATGTATTCTTCTTCTGAGGCGCTCCCACTGTCCTCATTGGCTATTTCTTCCAGGGGGAAGACGGGGGAGTCCTGTGTAGGAGGGGAGTCCTGTGTAGGGGAGGAGTGTCCTTTAGGCTGAGGTCGGTGCATCTCTCCATCGGAATGCTGAGAGAG
>CM075187.1:2239045-2426545 GCA_037577475.1 Chaunax sp. Z400
AACAGTCTTTGAGTTGCCCTGGAAACCCTCATCTGAGACAAATCCCACTCACAGAATGAGCCTAAATTCAACATGTAACCATGGAAATGGGAAAAAAAATACAAATGATGAAAGTTCTTAAATAGCAAAAGATATCACTTCAGTACTTTATTGTTGTGTGTAGAAGGTTTCATGGGAAAAATACTGCATAGTATTCGAGATCAGTTCTGGAAGAACACCCAGATTATGTACTGTTTTATAACGGGAGATGGACACGCCCCTAAATGAACTGGCACCGTGGACTTTAGACCCAGACATGACTTTCAGACCACCACCACTGCTTTACACTGGATAAATAGTACATAGAATCCAAACCTAAACATGTGGGTGTTTGATGATCCCACTGAGGGCTATGTGGAAAGATTGGAGATGCCAGCTAAGTAAACATCATCATCATCATCAGTAGCTGCTGCCTTCACACTGACCCTCGGACTCATCTCAACTCACTGGCCTGCCTGGCAGAGATAGAAGCTAACCTTTCATTCTCAGGGAAAGCTTTTTCACAGACTCACAGCAGCATAAAGAAAATGTTGCAGCAGAAATGTTTCCTCTTCTTCTTTAAACGCCTAATAAAAACAGATTCCAGACAAACAAACGACCAAAACATGTGAACTGTTTCAGAGAATAATCCTCGTGGTTTGAGAAGCAACATTTATATTGGCTGGCAGCCATTTCTACACCCCCCCCCTCATCTGTAAACACGGCTCCTTCCTAACAAACAGTTCCAACAGTTTCCCAACTAGCAACACTGGATATGAGGGAGAGTATCACCCAGCAGGACGGGGATCTGTTGGCTGCCTGGTGGATCATGTTGTGAAAACGATGCATCATGTTCAGTTTGTGTTGACAACAATGAATCTGCCCTTTCTAGGAACTAATTGCACAACTATTTGTGATCAAATACGGGACCTTGGCGAGTATTTTGGGAGAATCTATTTACCTAAAGAGTCCCGTTACAGTTTGGGTATCTGTGTGTGTGTGTGTGTGTGTGTGTGTGTGTGTGTGTGTGTGTGTGTGTGTGTGTGCCACTCACATGAAATGGGGCCTTCCCAGTCAGGCACTGGTATACAATGGTGCCTATGCTCCACAGATCAGCCTTAGCATCATAGTGCTGGGACATGATGACCTCAGGAGCCTGTGTCCAGACAAACAGCTTTCAGCTTAGGGACATTACAGCTGTTAGCACAGGCGTGACAGACCATAATACTCACCATGTACATGGGAGAACCACACAGCGTGGCAGCCATAGTGTTTGTCTGGAGATGACGTGCAAACCCGAAGTCAGCTGGAGGATGAGAGACAAACACAGTCATCCATCTTTAAACTCTACATTCAGGTCTTTTAAGAATCAGTCTTTACCGATCTTAATGCAGGTGCTGGTGGGACTGGATTTGCGCCCTCCTGGGTTGCAGAGCAGGATGTTCTGGGGTTTGAGGTCCCTGTGGAGGATGCCTTTGCTCTGCAGGACCTTCATGGCCTGAGCGATCTGCTGCAGGAATACGCGGATGGTGTCCTCGCTTAATGTTCCCTTAGCTGAGGGTCAGAAAAACAAGATGATCCTGGAGGAATTGAGCAAGGCAACTTTTTAGAGCCCTGTATCCTTCTGTTTGTTTGTCAGCAAGGATTAGGCAAAAACTACTGCACAGATTTCTATGACACATGGAGGAAGGATGAGGCATGGGCCAGGAAAGAGCCCTTTAAATTTTGGAGCGGATCTGGATAAAGGGGCAGATCCAGGAAAGTTTCAACGCAACATTTTCTCTAGTTTCACAGGAAACTAGACAGGAGTCAGAGAATGTAAACCTCAGCCAAGGCGGCTCCATTTCCCCGTCATGTCAGTGCACCTAAAGGCAACAGTCCTGTGATACTTTGACCCTGTGTGGTGCAGATTGAGACGAGAATGGAACCCTGCAGAGCACATTCCTCCACAAGGCCATCCAGACATGTCAAAGCTGTTCATCTCTTACTGACTCCTCACTGTTTCAGCTACACATTAGCAGAAGTTGCAGATTTGTAGTCCTGTTTGTTGAGCAGCTGTAAAAAAGACTATGAAAACATTTACATTTTTATCTGGATCTGCACTACATTGTACGCAGTCGTAGATACCAGCCCAATAAATATGCCTGATAGTTTTCATCGAGGTCCATGCAACAATGCATGGACTTATAACAACTGGACAATTAGCAAACATGAAGAAAAAACAAACTGGATCCACCCCTTGATTCAGATCTGCATCACAATTTAACAGACCCTTCTTTGACCCCTCCATCCATATAGTCTATACGTAATCAGAATATGTACATGTTGGGGCTGATCTTTATTTAGCCGCAGTACGGTCAGAGCGAGACAGACACAACCTCAGCATTGAGGTATGGCCTCTACTGAGTGTCATTCTGATTGAGGATGAATCCATCATTCATTCAACAGAATATTAAAAAGCACGACTTTGTCTACTGATTGATTATTTAGATCACTATTTAAAGGTTTAAGCTTCTCAAATGTGAATATTTGTCTTTTTTTCTCTTCTTCTGTGATATTAAAATGAGAGATTAATCAACAACAGGATGTTTTAAACACTAGAACTTGGCTTTGCAGCTTCTATGAATGGTTTGACTCTAAAGATAAATAATCCCATCTGTTGGATGTTGAGACGTATTTAATAAGGTATTTATTACTTTGACCTGATTTCAGGTAATATATTAATGTTTATTAATGGATAGCCCTTTGAGATGAACCATCTCATTTTCGAGGAAGTCCAACATGAAACATACAATGTGATACAACAGACACAATCACATATAACATACAGAGATATTATCCAGTTTCTAATAGTCAGGGATGTGGTATCAGTGGATTATTCTTATATCAGCATTTCCTGCCCCGAATGATCATCATTGTGTCTGCCTTTATAAATCCACTATAATCAACCTCTAATTAAAATACAGATTAATATACCTGGTTTTTGCTGAATTGTGAAAGGATTTAATGCACCAAATAACGATAAATGAATGAATAATAATGACTTGTTGGTTTCAGCCCTTACTTAAAACCTCCTTTCATTGGTCTTACATAAGAAGATGCTTCTCTCTCATCACATCAGCTTGAATCACTGCTGTCTCACTTCATGGAGCAGAATTTTGTTTACTATTCATGTGGAAATTAACATGCAGTATTTATAGCTGCAGTGTTTTTCCAGCAGTGGACTTGGGGGTGAGGGGAGTGACAGATGGGTGAGGTCATGTGGGTGCTCCGTGAACCTTTGCCAAGTGTGACTGACTGAGCTGGATGTGTCGCCTTGGCAGAGATGCAGAATGGGCCAGAGTACAAAATAAGAGACGCTCGCATGGAGGTAGAAGTAGAGCAGCACCCCACATCAGCTGTTAAAGACACATTAACACCAAACGTGGAAAAACTCCTCAGGTGTTTCGTCATACTGTCACACAGGGGTTTGAACCAACAGGGGGTTTGTATTTACAAAGTGTGATCCTCTGGTAGCAGAGGAGTGATGTAACCGATGAAACCTCTACAGCAGTCAGAGGAGGGTTTACTTTAAGCCCTGCTCCAAACTCACAGTGAAGATACTCTGCCAGGTCTCCTCCATTGCAGTACTGAAAAAGACAAGAAAGACAGGTTTTTAACAACAGCTCTGAGCTCCCAGAGCTGGCATTACCATTTCAAAGAGAATTAGCATTTCTAAAACATCTCACCTCCATGACCAGATACACACATCCCCCCATCTCCTGTTGATGAAACCAGATCAATGAAAGTTAAATGCACTAATGCTGGGAATGAGGTTAAAAGTCACGATGAATGGTGATAAATACATGATATTTATTTTAGGTACGGTGATAATAACTTAGACCTAGAATCCCTTAGTGTCTTATAGCAGCTGTGACACCAGCTCATTTCTCAAACTTGATTTTTTTTGGCCCGTCACCAGCAGCACTTCCAGAAATTCTGGGCCTCATGATCTGAGCTAACTCATGGCCCCTGTCCAGCTCTGGGGCCCCCGGAATCATCCGGGACCCCCTCCCTATTTGGCGCTCAGATCGGAGAGGTGACGTGAGGTGGAAGGGATAAACTTAGTGATGCTTGTTTCACTGAGTTAAAGCTAAAGGCTCTGTGTATTTAATGCCTCTTCGTGTATATTTAGTGGATTAATGGGAGTTTTTTCTGTGGGATTTATACATATTTTACTTGATATATAATACAACAGATATTTCTTTTCCTGACTCCTCAGTCTCTAAATGATCCAACCTGAATCTCATCCTCCTCAGAGACACATTTACAGATCAGATGTTGTTAAAACACTGAGACAACCTTCATAGACTTACTTTATCAGTAGAGTCCCAAAGGTTTTTCTGTTCAGGTCTAAATTTACATCAGGGCTCCATGAACTCCAAGACCTTCACCACTGCTGACCCAGAAGCTCCAGAAAAGTGGGCTCCAGTAGCTCAGAACCGTCTAGATCAGACCCAGAAGTTCTGGATGCTGTTCTGTGGAGCCATGAAACCAAACTGGAACTTTTGGGGCCTCTGGATCAGCGGTATGTCTGGAGGAGGAAGAATGAAGCTGATGCTGAAAAGAACAGCCTACCTACAGTGAAGCATGGCGGTGGATCAGTGATGCTCTGGGGCTGCTTTGCTTCCTGGACCACTGGAAACCTGCAGCCTGTAGAGGGTCAGATGGATTCCATCAAGGATCAGGAAATCCTAGAAGAAAACGTCTCCATCTGTGAGGAAGATGAAGCTAAAAGGACAATGATCCCAAGCAGACCTCAGAGTCCACCAAGGCCTGGTTTCAGAAGAAGTCCTGGATCGTTCTAGAGGCCGTCACAGTCGCCTGACTGGAATCCAGAGAAAATCTCTGGTGGGATCTGAAGAAGGTGGTTGCAGCAGGTAAACCCAGGAATATTCCAGAACTGGAGGCCTTTGTCCATGAGGAATGGGCTAAGATTCCTCAGGAACGCTGCCAGAAGCTGGTGTCTGGATCTGCATCATGTTTGCAGCAGGTCATAGCAGCTAAAGGGTCTACAGAGAACTAGAGACGCTGGTCATGAAGGGTTTTATCATTTAGAGACTTAGGAGTCAGGAAAAGGAGTCTTTTGGGATAGATTTGGGAAAAACACTTGTAAAATATGTTGTATTGATCTATTTAAACTGTTATTGTACAATTTGATTATTGCAAACAGCTGATAAATAGTAGATTTGGCCAATAATCCTAATATTCAATGGTGGTTGAATAGTTTTGCTTCCATCTGTAAATGAAGACACTCCTGTCTACAAAATTCTCCAACAGCCTGACACACAAAGAGTTTCATTAATGTCATTAGCCTTGCATCATGCTGGTGTGTGTCTGCTGGGAGACTGTTTAAGCAGCTACCATCTGTCTGACATCTAGTGAGAGATCAGCTCACACCTGTCTAACAGGTGTCAGTAAGGTGACAGGAGGAACAAACTCACAACAAACAAATGGTAAATGTCCTGTGTGACTTGTTTGAGGTCATTTTTTAGCCTATGGCATGCAGGTCACCGGGGTTGCTGGCCAAATCTGCACCACGTGGGCAATAAGACTGTAGCTGCAATATTTGGTAGTATTGCATGTGTGTATTTAAGTCAGTGCTGAGGTATGAGATGAAAAAGGAGCAAAAACAAACCTGATAGTCGAGTAGTCTGACAATATTCTCATGTTTGAGTTCCTACAAGAGGTGAGACAAACATTTTTAGTTGAAGGTTCACTCAAAGGCTCGGATAAAAGACAATGCAAGCGACATTTAAAAATCATTACCTTCAATATTTTGATTTCTTTACCAAGAAGAGACTGAGATTTGGCCAAGTTTCTCTTGTTGATACACTTCACAGCAACTTCCCAGTTACGTTTCTTTAAAAGTTAAAAAAAACGAAAAGACGTAAACACACCACAGACCAATGCCGACCAAACAGTTTCATCTCAGGTATTAAAGTTACCTCTTTATGTCTGCCTTTAAACACAACAGCGAAGGCTCCGTGACCAATCAGGTCCCTCCTGCTGAACTCAAACTTCCCAACAGACTCCATGGAGCAGAATTAAACTCCTCACAGAATCCGAGCCGCTTCAACAAGTTGATTCTCCCACTGAAACAGACGTACAGTCGCGCGACGCTTCCCTCGCGCCGGAAAATCCCATCTCACCGGTGAAAAACACTGTATTCACACGCGACACTGTTTAAAACCTGGAGGAAACACCGATGGCGACATGACGAAGTTTCTCTCAACACAAATAAACAACTGTACATAAATAAATAATTGCAGCTGTGTTTATTAAGCGACTTAAATTAGTCTAGACCCGTTAAAAAGCCTCACGTAATGTTTGTCGATGCATCCAAGGAGCTCAGGTATTGTCTTCTCATTCACGCTGTTTATTCCCATTCCTATCTCACAGCGCGCATGCGCGAACGGACTAGGATGAGTTTTGATGATGGCACCTTCATGAACACCTCGTAAACATGTAATTCAATGTTTTAAATTAGCTAAGGCTTATTTTTATCTCGGTGTCTCGGCCAAGGAGGTATTGTTTTCACCCGTATCTACTTTGGGGCGACACGGTTAAAACTGTCGCCTCACAGCAAGAAGATTCTAGGCTCGAATCCAGACCTGGAGTGTTTACATGTCCATAAACATACAATATTGAGGAATTGATGGCTAAATTGACCATAGCTGTGAATGTGAGCATGGATCGTTGTTTGTGTGTCTTCGGCTATGTTCACATTACCATGCTGAGGTCAGCCATTTCCAATTTTCAGGACAGTGTGAATACCATTAATCACATGGAATCAGATCTTTTCGATTCTGATTTGGCCTTCTTTCATACCAGATCCTAAATCAGATTCGTATGTGACTCCTGCTGATGTTAAAGGTAGTGTGAAAGATCAAATCAAAATTCATGTGGCTTTTCTCCTCGTGGACACGCTCACATTATGTCAACAATGATATATAATAATCACAGGTATCACTCAAATAACAATAACATTGCACCAGCCTATAATCAATACAAATGTGAACACAGTGGTGAAATTCATGTAAAACAGATGACACAGATTTTTTTTTTTTTGCCATAAACACATTTTATAATAAAGATAATTGGATGCACAAACCATAGTACCAGACAACAATCATTAATGACCATACAAGCATAGAAATACTGAAATATTTAACTTCATATGTGAGCGCAGAGTGACTTACAGCAAATCCTGCATGAGGAAACTTAATGTTGATTCAGTGTAGATCAGTGATATTTTTAAAATACCTCATCTCCCTCGATTCTCACAGTATGTTCAGGAAAAAAAGCAACAACCTTCCCTTTGTTGTATTTCTTATACTAATGTACAAAATGTATGAAAATGTAAAAGTATTAAGCGACAGAATAGGAAAAGTTCACAGAGTTGTGTCATAACATAACCAGTATTCACTATTTCTAAAAAAAAAAAAAAAGCATAACATATCGCAGTTTACTCAGATGTGAGTTACTGCAAATAGAATTTAACATGAGAACATATGAGCATTGAGCAAGAATCACAAAATAAATAAATACATTATATCAGAATTACAAAGGTCTGATTCACTTCTACACTGCTGGTTGTTGTTTGGACTGTTCTTAAAAGCTGTACAAAATTCTTCCAGGTAAAATAATTAATTATTTTATTGTGAAGCTGATGTTAAGAGCTGGTGAAAGCGTTGTTTTATTGCATACTGTACATGCAAGCATCTACCACTAAAAGGAAAAATACTGCTTTCCCTGGTTTTTTCCTCTTCAATTTGCATCTGGACTCAAATATATCTGTAAAAACATATGATTATCTCAAATTTCAATATGTTACATTTTAAGAAAGTAAATTAATGCAAATGAATTTACAAATGAGAAAACATCTCTGTGATTTAAAGGAATATTCCACTTTTTGCGAAATGGATTTCTTGCTACGAGTTAATCTGAGTTCTGAATCGTCAAATTTGAGTTTTAACTGCATTGTACAGTAGAAAAATCAAAAATTTGCTTTGACAATTTTGGAGCAGAGTAGCTGCAGAAGCGCCTGTAGCTAGCTGACCTACCTACCTACATATGTCATGTTTTTCTGGCAGTTTTTAGATGTGGATGAAAGTTAAAATAATCTCAACTTTTCAGCCCTATTTTTCCCATTAACTACATTTGATTGGCCGGTTGAGGATGCAGCCCAGCTCCACAGGCGTACCACATTATTTTGGTTCTGTCCTGCTTGAAGTGGCTGCGCCTCCAGAGAAGAGGCCTTAGATTTATCATAAACAGTATTTCATGATAATTTTGACAGCAGCTGGGACATGGATGTATTCAGGAGATCAGTAATGTGTCACATAGAGACAAAACATCAGAAATGAGTCTCTTCAGCCTATGTAGTAGGCAGTATAGTCAAAGATTGCTGGGTTAGATGAGAAAATCGCTGTATGGCAGGAACTTAAGGTTAGCTTAGCACAGATTCTGGAAAAAAGGGCAACAGCTAACTAAGCTAGCTACATAAAAATCCAAGGTGTTTGTACAGATTAATTAAATGAAATGTAAAGTGTTGATTAATGAGCTTTGGAGGTGCAGGGATTTTTTTTAGGACAGAGTAAGGCTAGCTGTTCCCTGCTTTTGTGCTAAGCTATGCTAACTAGCTGCTAGCAGTAGCTTCATATTTACTGAAAGTGTCACCAATCCTCTCATCTAACTCTCAGCAAGAAAGCAAATAAGCGTTTTTCCTAAAGTGTTAGTAAATCAACTGCACAGATACACAGATTGACCCTGATGGATCTGTCGCTTCACTGAGACAATAATACGGCACAGTCCTCAGAATCTGTTTGTCGTTACAGGTGAAGCCACAACACCTCCTTTGGTATCATTTTCACTTGAGCGGATGAGAGTCCAATTCATTACATAACAAAGTGGGAGACCATTCTGGCCAGTGTTTGTCATGCTACACCAGTGAGCTTCAGATCGCTCTCATGTGGTTCTACACGGCCGAGAGGTCGATGCGATTGGCAGAGTTGGTGCTTTTGTCCCATGTGTTCATCTTGGTGGGAGTCACGCCCTCCTTGTTTTCATTCATCTACAGGATGAGAAGGAGAATGTTAGACTCAGGCAGGTACGAGCTGAGCAGCTGGTTTGTGTTTTTAGCAGCACTCACGATGTCGGAGTTGAACGGCTTCACGTTGATGTTTCGGATGGAGCTGCTGGTGAGAGACCACACCTTGGTTTTGTGTTTGAAAGCAGCTCTGACCTACAAAAAGAAGCAATTTCAGACAATGATGTGGACAGTTTTCGCCCACAAGACGTGGCAAATTAAAACCACGAATCAGAAACATACCTCAGAGTTGAGAAGACAGTGAAACAAGAAGACAAAGAACCCCTGAGGAAAAGCAGATAAGACAGACTTTACTTGATTTTTCACAAATGGCTGCAAACATTTTGGAAAAGAAGAGAAGGTCGTACTTGTAACGAGTTGAATATGGCAAAAATATAAAGGAACGGCAAAGAGTGGGTGTTGACAGCAAGGACGCCAAAGATCCAGGAGATGCCGAGTATGGGCAGGAGTACAGCCACCGCCTTAGCAGTCAGCCTTCAAACACAGCATAGACAATAATGGTTGTATTATCGGCCTCTAATAGGAGAACAATATCTGATCATTTCAAAGAGTCATTATCTACTCAACCCCACGCCGATGGAAAGTTGGGTGATGATTTTTATTCCAGAAAACACAGAAAAACTGAGTTGGAGAATTTTCCTGAGCAACTGAAGATGATGGAGACTAGTTTTTTTTAAATGACTCCATATGACGCAATCCAAATAGATTTGAAGGGGCATTATTTCCATCTTCACTGCAGCCTTTAATCTAACAGCATCAGCATTTCTGAGGGAGAAAAGAAGCTTGAATGTTTGTACGAGTTCGAACGTGTTGACAGCAAGAACGACGAAGATCCACGAAATGCCAAGTGCAAGCCTTGAAACAATGCAAGAGGCAGCGATGCTAACATTATTAGCCTCTACTGAAAAATATTTAACAACAATATCTAAGCTGTTCGAGCTTTCTCTGACGCTTTTAGCTTCTCGGCTACAGTGAACATTTCATCTTAAAATAAGGTGTAATTAATGTCTTTTCAAATTAACCTGAACACCTGGATGACATCATACAAGCTGGATGGAGTCATTTTATGTTTGCTATTGTTTCTTTTTTCAGGAGAATTCTGCAGCGCTGTTCTGCTGTGAAGCTCCAGAAATGTTTGGTGGATTAAGAAAATTCACCTGATTTCCATAAGCATGAGGGTGAGTATGGCTGACTTTTCATTTTTTTGGGGGTGAACTGCTCCTTTAAAGAGCCTCTGTCTTCTACTCACTTGACTGCGTTGGCGTCTCCGTGAACCTTGTAACTCTCTCCACTTATTCGGGATATGATCCTGGTCACCGATATCAGAATGCCGATGTTCACCTGGAAATCACAGAGGAGGTTCGATGCATTTAGCACATTAGCTTCTTCATGTAGAAATCTATAAGTACACATTAAATACAACAAATTGGTCAATTATTCCAAATTACTGACCACAATGACAAACAGAGCTGGTGCCACAAAAGCCCAGATGGCTCCGTTCTTCAACGACAGCCAGCAGCTGAGAAGGCAAACAGAGTCAAAGTAATAAAGTCACACTGTGAAGTGTTATTAGGCTGTAATGTAAATACTGAGTGACATATGTGGCTGCTGTTAACCTAAAAGCTTTTCAATAACACGGTCGATGGTGCCAATTTCTTCCAGAGGTGATGTCATTGTCAAGCAACGCCACACAGTTCTGATGCAATAAAATGGATCCCATATAATGCCTGTTTTTTATTTTCACCCCTGTCTGTTGGTTGTTGGTTCATCAGCATTCAATCATAATAAAAACATCATGCATCTGATGCAGACCCAGATCATGATACATATATCCTCAGACATTGTTCATGTTGTCACAATCAATGCATCATAACTGATAGGTGTGGGGAAAAAAGCACTGCTGTGTAGCTGAGATGAATCAGAGGGATTCAAACTAATGGAAGCAAAAAGTCTCTTCAGTGTGATGGAACCAGATCCACAGGAATAACAAACAGAAATTAAATATTTTATTTGCTCTTGATACTTTGTTTTTTATTTCTAAGCAAAAAGCCGACCAATTATTTTCTTCATTCCACACTAAATATGATACTTTCTCTAATAAGCTGGGAGAAATGTTGTTTTACTGAGACAGAAAACAGAATTGTGGTTTCATGTTTTATTGATATTGTAACTGGAGAGCTGCTGAGGTTTGTCTTCTACTAGTTTTCTGCTCATACTTACTTGTCAACTTCTCCATAACTGTCCAGAGCTGATGTCACAGACACCACACATATCAGCAACGGAGAGCCTGGTAATAAACAAAGACAACAAATGTCACACGACTGGACTCACTGTACTCTCTGTGTGTAGTGTTGTGTTCAAGTACCAATCAAAGGCAGCTTAATTATATTTGCTGCATCACTTATAGTATTTTAGTTCTTATATATATATATATATATATATATATATATATATATATATATGGATATGCATCAGTTCTTCAATGGGTCTCTCAAAGAAGACCTGAGTAGTGTGGGATCATGGGAGTTGTTGTCCATCGCTGATGAAGATCTACCCGACGTGACTCTTCACAGCAGAGGTAAAGTTTTATTTATGTTTATTCACGTTTGTCGGCTTCCTCCCGCACTCTCTGAAGCTGCGTTCACTGTTCAGAAACAGTTCTCCACCCTGCAATCCCCAGTGACATCACTTCCTGCGTGCATTGTCTCAGAAATGAAAACACTGGATTCCTGCAGCTACTGTGAAAAATTACACTAATGAAGTAAAAGATGAAATGTATATTAAAACGACAACTGCTGCCATTACAGAACTTATTGTGAATAAATGTGATTTCATTCATTTACAAGATGTAAGTCAATTGATCTTACAGATTATTATGGAATATTGTATCTTGATTGGGTAAATATTATTTGAATGTAATAGTCATAGTGTTTTTGGTTATTATAAATTGTAAACTAATGCTAGTTTTTTTGTGCTTCCTGTCACCAATGTTATATTTCTGAGGTCAAACTAGGCAACAAGCTCAAAAATAGCTTGTTCCCCTATAAATATGGAAGAAATATTCAAATATACATATCAATAATCTTTTTTTTAAACATTTGATGTTTTTAGGTTGGCCTTCTATATATTTCTTTTTTGCCTCACTACTGAATGTCACTTGCCTTTAGTAAACATGGACACATGTATCACCTCCTCTTTACATATAATTACACACATATATATAATTACATATTGTTCATTTAAATGTGCTTTATACACATTTTACACCAGAGACGTCTAAACATGTCAAAAATCACTGAGACCTCTCAGAACCAGGTCTGTCAGCATTTAGACAAAAAAAAAGTGATGCTGAAACTGACTTTAGCATGTTAGCAGTGTGCTAGCACAAGACAAAACAGGTTAGCATTCCGCTATCAAGCTATATTTGGTCTCAGTTTACCCCCACCGATATGACATCATCATTTAGGATTTACATGCACGTGTGTGATGACTTTAGAACAGTCAGACTTTGTGTTACGTTCTTCACATGTGAGGCCAGTATTCACTGATAGTGTGTCAACAACCCCATAATGCCAGTTATTTATACTGACGTCATAGGCTCACTGCCCTCTTTCTGCATCACCTAGAGTGTTTGTGACACTTTCACAAGAAAGGTGTTGTCTCTGTGGACAGACCTCAGTCAGGACTACAGTCAGAGGCTTTCAGAAGCTACAGTCATTCTAATCTGGGAAAAGGATCTTTAACCTTAAAGGACTAAAAGAAAGATAAAGCAGTCAGAAGCCTCTGCTGCTCATAAGCAGCAGCCGTTTATTCTAAAAGCTCTATTTACTCTTTATGCATAACAGCTAGACTTCTAACTGTCACACAGGTCTCCAGCACATCATTTTCAGTTGGCCAAATAAAATGAAAAATGACTGGCCAGAAGAAAGGAAGTAGTAAAAAGGAGATCGTTTTTCCACTAATGGTTTCAGCATGTGAAGGAGAGACTCTGTCGTCTGCAGCCAAACACAATATATGAATGTCCTGGATTCTCTCATCTGTCCATCAAACCCCGGGTCACTGAGGTAATGGAACCCAGAGCAGATTTATTCAACAGGGTCACAGCTATTAACATTACCTGACAGGTAAGGTAAGAGGTCAAAAATATCAGCCATGTTTACAGAAATGGTCTGAAGAGCAGGCGGGACATTAGGGACAGGTATGCTTGTTTTACCATTCATTACAGGCTGCTGAGCAGACCTACCCCAGCCAATGCCGTAGTAGTAGAAGTGTTTGCTGCCCTCAGAGCCGAACACCTTCACCACCATACTGTAGAGGTGGAGGCCCTCCACCAGCATCCAGGCGAAGGCGCTCAGAAAGAAGAAGTGAAGCAGGACAGCCATTACCTTACATGGCAGCTGGGAACGGAGACGAGAATCAGACGGTTACCATCGAAACGTTCCAGTTCTATTATTATTACCTCTGAAACGGAGGCCATGTTTTCACCAGATAGAGGCTGATCCAGGAATTTATTAGAACCTTCACAGAAACTGCAGGATTTTAGGTATTTTATCTCATTTATCAGGAAATAATCCATAAATCAAGATGTGCACCAAGGTGCTGATCCAAGATATGTTTTAACTTTATTCAGTGGTGATGATTAATGGATCCGGCTGATGAATCGGTGCTGATAGGACATTTCACAAACTGTGAGTATCGGTGGACTTTGGCTCTGATAAGGCAAATAATAGAAAATAATAGCTCAAAAAATACAAATCAGCTTCACCACTTCCACATTTAATCATAAAATATTTTAAAATTCAGTTCAACAGCTGTGTCAGTCTGTTTTTCATGTGGTGGCGGTGACATCAGCTCTATATTATTTAACCTCGTCAGAGTATTTCCTGATGCATGTGTCAGTTTTCAACAAGTAATAATAAAGATGCAGTTTGCTGATGTCAGATTTGAGTCAGACTTTTGCATTTAAACAGTCAAACATTAGTAATATATGTAGACTGTTTGTCTTCATTCCTCCATCCTCATATTTATTTTTCTCTCCCTTTCATAATACTGTTTGTTTGATTTGTATGTATGTTTGTTGTTTGTATGTTTGATATGATGTATAAATAGAAGAAATAAAACGTTGTCAAATCACAATTATTTGGTTATCTATCATCTAATGACAGATTCAGATTTGAAATGATTTATAAAGTGAAATAAAATGATTTTACATGCAGATAATAAAGATGGAAGTTTAAGCATTTTGTGTCTGCTGAGGTCTGAAGGGTTGAGCTCTTCTAGTTTTGAGGTTGAGCTCTTCTAGTTTTGAGGTTGATGAGTTTCATCCTCATCCTCATCATCTTCATAACCTTTATTCATTTTAATGATGTTTTCTTTATAGTCCTCATAATTGAAATAATTATTTATAACCTTTACAGTCATCATCTGTAAGCCGTACCCACCGTGCCCGGGTCGAAGCGAGCGCTGATGAGCAGTAAGATCTCTGCCACCAGGATGGCAAAGGACAGGTTGGCGTGGATGTGGTAGCGCTGGTTACGGATGGTGCTCACTGAGCTGCAGACCATCACATTCATCAGTGCCTTCATACCCACAATAATAACATTAAAGGTGTATGTTTGAATAAAAGAAGTTGATGATACTCACGACAGAACAGCAAAAGTGACCAGAGTGATGGTGAGACAGAAGATGGAGATGGAGCAGCCGACATACCCGATGGTTGATAGTGCCACCCTGTGGCCAGTAGTGAGCTGTGCATAGAGACATCCCCATCAACAGCATGACATTATTTCACTGACTACAGGACCTAAAGGGGCCTGTAGAGTTAATGGTAATGTTAATGTTTTTGTCTGTCTGTTTGCAGGATTACTTAAAAAGTGAAGAATAGATTTTGATGATATTTTCTGGAGAGGTGGAGCACGACTCGAGGAACAATCTATTAGATTTTGGTGGTGATTGGATCTGAAATCTTTTTTAAAGTATTCATTTTTGGTGGGAACTTGCATGAGGAATTCCTGCACCTATAGTCTAACTTACAGAATCACATTTATTTGCGACGTTTCAGTCCTAAACCTTCATATAAATGATTCTGCAAGCCTCTCTGACTCACCTGCCTGAAAATAAACATGCAAAGTGTTTTTTTATTAAAGCATTCTTTTTTCTTTTTTCTTACCATTCTGAGATAGGGATGATTACAAGATTTAATTTGTTAAGTTCTGGTTACAGGACTATGAGATTGATTGAAGGCTGGATTGAATGAAAGGTGAGTATTGGGTGGAGGTATGAGCTTTACAGACTGCCGGTCTATTTCCCTGAGAAAGAACATGATGAAAAACATCCTATTTCACAATGTTAAAGAAAAAAAAATCCTGAAAAAGAAAGAAGTAAAAAAATCCCCTTTTTTATGGAGGCACATATACATCAGGATGGTTTCTATATGTGGCTATATATATAAGCACTGAGAGGAGGCATAAATATATATAATTAAACACATATGTATTTATTGTTTATCATTATATAATTCATCTAATTTATTATTCATTTAAGTAGTTTATATATATATATATATTTGAACTCCAGTCTATTTGGAGGGTTTGGGTTGGATTCTGCATTAATGCACCTTATCATTACTGGAGTCTCCTTCCAGAACAGAATTACGTGAACCGTTCCCTCGCAGCTGAGGGATGAGGCATGAGGCAGTCCACTAATTAGAGACTGGCTGAGGCAAAGTATAGCATCAAATAGGCTCCTGCTCCTTAAATACAGGCCCCAGTCAGCTCCTCTTTTCTATTTCAAGCAGCCATGGTGCATGGGGACCGTACTCCAACGGCACATACTCTTTGGAAACAAAGGCTGTGCTGACAGGTTTGCTCTGCATAAAGATGAGTCGAATGTAAAATATTGTTCAGGACAGTTTCCAGGGGAGGGAAATGGTTCTTATCCTGTTTGAAAAGGACAGTTTTTTTTTGTTTAACGTGCACATTGTGGTCTCTTGAGAAACTGTGGTCCTTGAGGAATGGACCACTGACCTGTGCAGCGACCCAGAAGAACCACACTTAATCATGGTTGTCCAGAGTACTTCTGTCTAAAACCACCAGAGAAACCGACACTGTGACTGTGTAGGTCTGCTTACAATCACCCTTGAGGGTGGAACTGTCCAGAGGCTGCAGAGGGGGGGCTTCTGGTTGGTGAGTGGTAAACCGCTGCTTCCTCTCCAATTATGTTCCTACAAATCTACTAATTTTGTGACACAGAGGGAGGGATGCACTTTTAAATAAGACTAGAGTGGAGGGATGAACCTTCCTTTAAAAAGCAGTGGGAGTTTTATTGTTGCTCATCAACACGTCGTTTGAACGTATCAGAGCAGGAAAAGCAAAAGTGATTCTTGTGACACTGTTCACACGTGTGTGTGTGTGTGTGTGTGTGTGTGTGTGTGTGTGTGTGTGTGTGTGTGTGTGTGAGTGTAAATGAGTTCTTGGCTGAGAAAATGCTCGTAAACGCCTCAAGTGGGAAAAAACTAGAGGCAGAATTTTGCAACGACAGACTGCAAGTTTCAGTCATAACTGTTTTCTTGAAAATACAAAAAGACTTTTAAGTCTCTAACAATGCATTCTGGGAAGTATGCTAATATTACAGATCATGTTTCCTTAGATACGTATCTAAATGATGTGAATGAACTCTACAGAGTACATTATATTGTAGTGTTTATAAGGACTGAAATGTTCTGAAAATAAAAAAACTAGAAATTTAAAACTTGAAATAAAAATAAATAAAACTTGTACATGTCTTTTATTGCTGTTTTAGTCTCTAAATGATTTGCAATAATCTCAACATCCTTTTGAAATGTGTTTGGTTTATCAGTCACTTGTGCAGCACCTTGAATGGCAGGTAAATTGTTTGAAAGGTGCAATATAAATTAAGTTTGATTGATTGATTGATTGATTGATTGATTGTGAAAACATTCTAATAAATTCCTGTATGATTTTTAGAAACTTAACTTGAATATTCACTTTCCTTTTAGCTCTGTTTTAGTCTCCACCAACTCCAGGGGCGTGCCCAGGCTCTGTTGACTGAGGTGGCCCAAGTGGGGCCCTCATTTATGCAGGGGTGGCATTAGCATTTCTCATTTACTTTAATTACCAACATTACAGTGTTTCACAATTTCTTACATTCCTATGTTTTCTTTGGTTTTACATCACATTACATTCATGTAGATGATGCTTTATTATTTTAAGGCGATTTATAATGAGTGAATTTAAAAGATAAATCAAATACAGAGTGTGACCAAACAAATATAATATACTTAAAGCATCAATACGTTATTTTTTTATGTCCTGAAAAACAAATCGTACATAAAGTAGGCGACATTCAGAGGAATGAACATTCAAAAATACTCAGACTCTGGGAAGTAATCCAGTCTTAATTAAAGATAATGACACTCTGATCAGCCAATTCGTTTTCAGGGGTGGCCAGTGCCACCACAAGCCCCCCTTCTGGACACACACCTGTGACCCACTAGTTGCTAACTTTAGCCCTTTTACACAGCCTGTTCAAGATGACACTGCTGTGCCTTTAATTCGCTTCACCTTTCTGTATAAAAGTTACAAAGGTGTATTTGGGGTCACTGCTGTTCCACCTCTGGGGCAGTGGATGGAGTAAAAGGACCGAATGATGCCGGTGAGACAGGACAGGGGTGTGACAAGTTGACAACAGGGAACCTGGAGATTTAAACTAGCAGTTAGCAGCTAACTTAAAATAAAAAGACGATCATCAGATCTCTTTCACTAAAGCACTGTGATCCATTTGTAATATAAAAACAATAAAAAAGAGAAGCCAGGATGTCGTACCTTTAAGGGCACCACCTGCATAAGGATGGCAAAGTTGGTAAGGTGGTTGCACAAACACACAGAGTATGTCATGTTTCCTTCTGAGCGCACACAACCTTTGTTGGACCATATTCCCTCATTTGAACTGAAAAGAAAGACAGCAGATATGTTAATATAAAGAACCCAGCATGAGAAACATAGAGAATAACTGACATGCTTTTTTAAGGAGCACTGCTGGCACGGATCAGTCAACATGCTCCACGGTGGGAGGCTCTGCCGACTGTACCGGGGCGATCTGACAGGGCAAAGAGGAGACAGGAGGGGAAGCCTTTGAATCCAATGAAAACAAACTCCCTTTTAAAATGATTTATGCTCCTAAATTATGTTCTGGCTCCATTTATCACATCACCATATTTTCTTTCAAGAGGAGTCTTTCACCAGATTGAAACAGTATACGTTGGATGTTTTTGATTTGAATGAGTAAAGCAAAACACACCTTTTCCAAATCATTGGTCATTTGCTATGATTTAAAACCTCAAACCTCAGATGTGAGAAAACAACGAGTACAGAGTCGACAATCCAAGTAAAATCTCTCTGGCTCCACATCTGAATAAATTATTGAGAAATTCTGTATCTGGATCATGAACCCACACCCACCTGTAGTCCAAGAAGGCGCAGTAGAGGAAGACTTTATTGCTCTGATTTAACACTTGCTCTTGCTGTTCTTTAGTCTGAAAAATAAGATAAAAATAAAAACCACTTTTTTATCACAACAGAAAACTGATAGCAGAAAACATTTGTCTTTGGATTCTATTGGTTCACAAAATAAAAGCTTTGTCATCCTGTTGGAAAATGGGATCAAGAAGGAATGCTGCAATATTTTAGACAAAAATAAGATGCCCTGCTTCTCTGAGCTGTGACTGATCTATCAAAAATATATCAAATGGAAAAGATCCAATGACGAGAGTTCACAAGGATTCAAATCAAGGGTGTGGTTTAGTTTAACTCCCGAAATATCAATATCCAGTACATGGGAGACGTCTACGACTTAAGTTTTGTGTGAAACGCCCCTAAAACCCCTCATCTGAGACAAATCCCACTCACAGAATGAGCCAAAGTTCAACTAGTAACCATGGAAACGAAAGAAATTCAAACAATGAAAGTCCCTAAATAGCAACAGGCATCACTTTATGTTATGACTGATGTGTATATAAAGTTAGGTAAAAAAATAGAAAAAAGTTTTTTAAGATCTGCCCCGGAAACGAGACGGACAGAATCCATTCCTATATCCTATATCCTATATCCTATCCTATATCCTATATCTCCTCCACTTCACTCATGGTGGCGGATAATAAAAGTTTGTCGTCCCCCTTATGTAGCACACATAGAACAGACACACAGGTGATTAACCTAAGAATAGAACAGGATAAAAAAATAAAACACAATAATAATAAAGTGTGTAAGCGTGAATGTAAACAGGTGGTGAAGGCTGTATGGTTGTCATCATCACATTAAAAGATGGACGCCTGGAAACATCGTCAATCAACATCGACTGTGTTTGAATACAAAGCATCACTGATGACATCACGAGTCCTCCTCCCCTCATCAGTCCTGCAGTCCCTGGGTTCCAAACACGGCTCCGCCCATCGAGGGCAGCAGTCTGATGTTGTGAGGACACAGGTCACAACAGTCTCTGATTTTCCATTGCTCGTCAAACCTGAGTCCCATTTCGTACATTTCATTTAACTGTGCCGGGACATCAGCCAGGAGCAGCCTGAAGTCCAAGCTGGGCTAGCATGGCTCCTGTCCTGGACCTCTTTCCTCCCAGCGCGGTCCAGCTGGTCTGGTTGAACAGATGAGTGGTGCTGAGGGCATTGATCGATTGTTCCCAAAATATCTGCTGCTCCTCATACAGACACTGGGCCTCTTTTATCCAATGATGATGAGGGTATTTGTCTCATTGTGTATCAGCGAAAAACACAAAAAAAACAAACAGACAAATCACAGCTTCCGTAACACTTCTGGTCCTCAGTATGATATATTAGATGTATTAAAGAGGAGTTCACCACTTCAATTAGCTTCTGATACAAAATAAAAAATGCTTCATGCTTCTATTAAAGCAGACTTGAACTAAACAGAGGTGTGAGGCGACACTGAAGGACAGAAAAGATCAACACTGAGGGAAAATCCCGACTGTCCTGAAGAATCTTTCTGGATCGTAGCTCACTTTTTCCGTGTCATTCCTTAATATGAGATTTGGAGTCCCCAGAGACAGTGAGCTAATGGCTACAGTGCAAGAATGCAGTAATTGGGGCTTGGCCCTGCTTTCAGGTCAAAGCACCACCCTCCTCGATCAGTCATGTGAAGAAAACAACACTTTCATTGGCCGGCTGGGTGTATACTCAGAGACTACACACCTCTCCTCATTCCCAGAGACTCTCAGACTGAACCAGTGTATGATCAGATGGACTGTGTCTGCACTGTTTCCTTCTGGAAAAAGTGAGAGTGAGCGTGAACCTGACAGTCAGGCTGTCTGTTTCCTGGCCCATAGGCTCAGTGATTCATATTACAAAGCAGAGCACCATACATTGATTCATAGTGGAACTAAATCGCTGCTCTCATTCTGTCTGTTTTGCACATGCAGCTTTTAAGTCATCATGCATTGTGAGCCTGAATGCAGATAGATATTCATGTGGCTCCATTAGAGAGGGCACCTCTATGGGTCCGAGCACCACGACAGCGCTGGGACTGCACACCGTCATCACAAGCCCCGCTAGCAGCCCTGTGAATTTACTGCTCCCCCCCTGTGGGACCTCATAACTCACATTTCATGTTGGGTGTAAATGAAAGCAGATGGAAGAGAGACAAACTGCAGTTTTCACACTGTAAGCCTTGCTGTACAGTGTCATATCTGCTGTTCACAATCAGTGAACCTTTAAAGTTCCTGTGCAATGAGGGAAGGCGAAGTGTCAACACCAAGCACTAAACCATTACTCATAGGGATCCAACCATAACAAGCACAAGCCACAGTCAGAATAGTTTTATATGCAACTTCATTTTAGAATAATAAAAGGTGCAACATTTAGTGAGCTGCTGTAAGGATATAAAGATGTTCACATCTGCATATATTTTAGAGAAAGCACTCAGAAATCACATACTGTAAACCTGGTAAGTTAAATTAAGTTAATAGCACCAGTTAGAATAGAACAGAAAGCCTCCAGGGGGATTGAACCCAGAACCTTCTTACTGTGAGGCAACCATCAACAATACGTATAATTTATAGTGCACAGTATTTACAAGTGGTGCATTTAAAACAAAATGAGTTTCACATTTCAATATAATTAAACATAATCTAAACATTTTCCACAACTTAGGTCATTTACATCTTTTTCAAAATAAATCTGTTTCTTAACAAAATGAACCTCTGCAAAACCAAAACCAAAATAAATCTTCTGTACTTTGAACTAAATGAACAACAAACAACAAATAAGTGACTTAAAATCCAGTGTGACTCCTTCCTCCTATCCACAAAATTCTCCACAAATCTACGGTGCTAACCGCTAGCCACCATGCTATCCTATAATATCATCATTTTATCACAATATCATTTACTCATTTTCTTTAATCTAACTTTATATCATTTTGAAATTGTACACCATGGGCTGCAATTTTCCAAGTATGGCTCTGAATATTTTATTTTATTAGTTAATAAAAGACAATTCTTAATAATTATGATATTATTTTAGGGTAACATGGTGGCATATATCACAGTTATCTCACAGCAAGAAGGTTCTGGGTTCAAAGGTTCTAATCCACCTGAAGCCTACAGTTTGTATGTCCTCCCTGTGTCTGTGCTCCAGCCTCCTCCCTCAGTACAAAAACATCATGTAGGCGAATCAGTGACTCTGAATCTGCATTATCTCAGCTACATATTGATGGTGGCTCCATGTCTCTACATATGCATACTGACCCCCTCCACATATAGATCTATGGATCCAATTGTGAATAGTGGTGCCAGGGTATTTTTATTATATATACAGTATATATATCACATTGTTGCATAAACTTAAAAACTGATCCAGAATCACATCCATAGTCCGGATCCACATCAACATTCAATCAACTCTTCCACGACACGTAATCAAAATATGTTGACAACTTCCCAAGAGGAGGAAAAACAAACAAACAAAAAAAACCATGGATGATGACATAACCTAAACACTGACTAAAAGCTGTTTGGCCATGCTTCCTCCTTAGCGACTGTCTGTTTGTGGTGAGTTTTCCACTTGAAACCAGAGGAGAGGTGCAGAGACCTGAAAGTCACTGCTGAGTGTTAAAATACATTTGGAGATGTGGCCAAGCTTTGTGCTCACACCGTTGTTCCCTCAGTGCCATGAGGCATCAGCCAGAAGCCCAGACTGGAGCTGGAGCTCCACATGGTTATTAACCACAGAGGGAGGGCCAACATGGAGATCACTGAGCCTCCTCAGAGAGAGAGGAGGAAGAACAGTGACAGGAGAGACGCAGGGTGACGGACCGATAGAGGAGAGTCGGGCACAGAGCGACTGATAAATCTGGGTCCAGCTCCACCTCCACCTTATTTAACTCCTCCTCCACTCCAGTGAAATAATCAATAATCATTCACACACTTTACTTCTATTAAAAAACAAGTGCACCAATGTTAACCCTCTGAGGTCTGAGATCACCTGAACCCTGCATGAACCCAAAAACATGCTGAGTTAGGGTTACTGTAAGGGATGATGTCATCGTGACCTCAGGCACCAGATGGTTAAAAATACTCCATCACGAGTAAAAGTACTGCATCCAAAATCCTACTTAAGTAAAAGTACAGAAGTATTATCAGAAATATGTACCTAAACAAAGTAAAAGTATTTATTCTGCAGAAAAAATATCCCTCTGACTGATATATTATTAAATGATATATGATTTTATTAGACAGTAAATACCATTTTACTGTTACAAACTATTTCATATACAGTTAATAGCAGCAGGTCCCTGTCTAAGATAAATGTGACAGGGGAAAGTCACTCTTTGGTAGAACTGCTGACACATCAGACACTCAACGTCCGTCACAAACATGACTGTTGTTTTTTTTAAGGGGACATAGTTGGTCTTCTCTCCCTTTCGTGTTGCTACATCCCATCCCTTCAGTAAACATGGACACATGTGGTTTTGCTGTAAACGAGGACCCCTCCTCTGTAGAGAAACAGTTTAATCTCAGTATCCCCCACAGATATGACACCATACTTCTGTGTTCTTCTCTGTCTTTAAGGGCTCGCTGTCCTCCTTCTGTATCACCTCGAGTGTTTCTGACACGATACCAAAAACCTTTAAGGAGTTTTCTTTCTGCAGAGACCGAGGCTACAGCTGCATTTTAATTCGACCGGGTCATTTTAGGTGGGTTTTTTTTGCATATAAAGAGGGTAAAGTGGAAAAATGTGTTATTGTATTTCACATGTTTATACTTTTTCATGCAAATCTTAATCTATAAAAGTAGTAATAACATACAAGTAGTAAAACACAAGTATTACCTAATAATGAGTAATGCCAGAGTAAATATACTTCCTTTGAGTACTTTCAGTACTCAAAGGAAGTATATTTACTAGTATAAGTTTACTAGTATAGGTATATTTACTTTCAGCTATAATATATGGTGGTATTAACTATTAACAACAGCTCTATAATAGTATACAATAATAATAAAGAAGGTATTTAATCCTGATGACATCATCAGCAGCACCCCCCACGCTTTGCTATGAAATAACTGTGTTAGCCTGTCAGGTGAAATGATGAGGGCAAATAAACAAACAGCACAGAAGTCGTAGACGACATATGTGGATAAAGACAAGCTTCTCCTTCCTGTCTGGAGTCTCTGGGCTCCCCTGATTGGCAGAGCTGGAAGCCGCAGCCTGGTTGTGGTTGAGCTAGCTGACAGCGAATGTCTCTGTAAATCCCAACACATCGGCAACTCTGGGCCAATTTAAACGTGAGCTTTTGACAGCCGGCTCTCAAACAAGGCGCTAATAAAGACAAGATGGAGAAACAAAAACTCCACCCATCATTTTGTCTCAACAGTCAGCTCCAGACAGACCAGATAGCACTAGGACTATTACAGATCTCACTGTCAAAGTGAACTGGCATGAGAAGGGCTCTTCTGTGTTTGTAACTTTGGATTATATGATATGTAGCACAACAAACATGATAGTTAGAGTTTTTCAGAGCCATGATCCACAGTTTTATTAAGACCTCACTGACTGCTGGAGGAATGCAGTCTGATGGGACAGTTCATGGTGACTGTGGGGACTTCACTGCTAGGAACCTTCAACTACTGTGGGACAAAAGGAATATTATTATTGATCACAAGAGTTGGAATCATCATATGTTGTTTTGTTTGATTGTTTGTTTGTTTGTCAGCAGGATAACAAAAAACATTTCGAACCAAATTTCACAAATCCATGACAGTACATTTTGGTGTACGACCAGATCAGGATCCTGGTCCAGACATGTGTTGTCATTTCCTCCAACACTGCATGATAGAACATTTTTCAGTATCTTTATAAATATGTTGAAAAAGGAGTCTTCCAATCATAATGAAGAAAAACACACTTAGGGACTACATGGACTACAACTATGTGCAATTTAATGGGCGGATCCAGGGGCGGGGCCAGAGGGGCACTGGCCCCGGCTGAAATCTGATTGGCCCCTGAAGTGCCCCTGTCCTGTCACTTGTCAGTCTTTTTTTTCTGTTTGTTTACAACTTGAATATTTGACTGTGTCAAGTTTTTGTCCTCTACACTGTTGTGTATGCTGTAATATAGAATATAAGTATTTTCTTTAATGTAAAAAACATTTTTTTTAAATTATTTTATGTATTACATAATTGGAAAAAAAGTGTCTTATGTTTTGTATTTTTGATGAACACAATGTGCTTGAAAAAGGCACAATTTGCATAATATATTCAATTACGTGTGTCTTTACTAAAAGCTATGGAGCCAACAGCAAACAGTGAATGACTGGTGAAATATTCTGTGTATACATCTTACTGAAGAAGGAAATGTGCATGAATATTGGACATATAGTTGGCCCCTCTGTAAAAAATGTGGCTCCTCTATGGCCCCTGATTTAGAAAAATTCTAGATCTGCCACTGTAATGTGAATATGGTGAACTGACATCTATTCTCAGACACAGGTCACGTTATCAGAATCGATACATCATACATAACAGGCCTGGAAAAGGGCAACGACCCCTTTATAGCTGAGGTGATCAGAGTGTGTTGGTGCGTTCCTGACTGTACAGGCAGGTTGTTCATTAACATAAAGAAGGAAAAATCCTGTTTTGTTTTCCTCTGACTTGTTTTCTTTTTGCCGTGGCAACTTATCTGATGTTTTATTTATGAGCTCCACCCAGGAGGATATATTTTCATTTTGTCTGCTTGTTTGTCAGCAGAAAATCTACAGGATGGATGTATTTTGTGGAAGGATAGGACATGGGCCAGGAAAGAACCCATTACATTCTGGTGCAGACTCAAATAAAGGCTGGATCCAGGAATTTTTTTCCACTTTCTTTAACATCGCTAGTTTTTCAATATTTCGTCTAATTACACAAAAACTACCTAAACAATTTCTACAAAGCGTCGTCCCAGTTGGTCCAGTTAGTTGCTTTTTCAAAAGGCATGATATTAGCTGGAGAGCATGTTGAATGCTTCAGAAAAATCTATCATGATGAAATAAATATGAAATATCACTCATAAAAAAAGTCCTGCACACACCCACACATTCCACCAAGCACTGGTACAATAATGTGCAGCCACAAGAGCAAAGAAGTCTAAATACAGGCTTTGGTTGTGCTATATTTAAAAAGCAGTGTGAGTGAATAAGTAAGCGATCTTCTCCTTTTCCCTCAAACCTTCCAAATATTTGAGAGCCCAGGGAGCCAGGGTGTATTTGGACTACATTTTCTGCTTTTGGTATAGCTATCAATTTTTACAGTGCAGCTGCCAGCAGAGTAACAGCACTGAAACTCATCAGTCACACTTTGTACCACAACAAAACATTACTCATAGCTGCAACCATCCTCTATTCCTGTGGACGTGTACAGTAGGGTGAAGTCTGACAACACAAAGGCTGGCTGAGGTGACACTAAAGTGTTCTGTACAACAACAGAGAGGCTTACATACATTCCCCTGAGGTGTATACATTGACTGCTGTTAAATTTAGGCAGGGAAGGAAAAACATTATTGCAGTGCGTCTGGGAGAGGCTCAGCGAGGTATGGTGTTACTCAGCAGGCTTAAAACCTGACGAGGAGTTTGAGAAAAAGCTGCTTAAGGTGGACACATTACAGCATCACACTGACACGGCTCTGATGGAGCACAGATCCCTGAGATGTTATAACTTAGGTCAACTTTAAGCTGATCCACATTCAGCGTGTGGAGTAACAATCTGAATCCATACAGCAAAACACAACTGGTGTGGAATGAGATCATGCACTCAGAGGAAATGTAATAAGACAAGCAGCTGTGGTCTCAGCTCAGGCTCTGAGGTGGAAACAGAAAGCAGCGAGACGTGTTGAGAGGTCTGCAGGGTGTGAGGAAGAAAACACACAAATGACAGAGATGTTTCTGATAAGATGGAGGTTCTATGCTGTAAAACAACTAAAGTGTTTTCTTCCTTTTTTATCTGAACTCACATGACGACGGGAGAGGCTCTCCGCGCAAGAATTCATGTGTTCAATTCCCACAGGCTCTCACACGAGCCCAGAATAATATTTCTGTGGTTCACCCTCCTATTTATGGAGGAACAGAATGTTTGCATTCAGACGGCTGCGGAGATGCTCTGATGTGGGGAAAATATGGGATTGAGTTTTTAGCTGATGCTGTTCAGCGATAATTTCAAAAATCTGTGGTTGTATAGCAGCGTGAAAAAACATTAACATACGAGTCCAGACTCAAAGCAAGGAAACTTGGCTACGATCACATCATGAGCCTCGTTGTTTAATTCAGACTTTTTTTTAGCTCAGATCAGATTTGGTTATCTTGATGGTTCACATCCATCGTTACAGTGATGTATTCAGCTCTAAAGTGAACACGTGTCTCCAAAGGCAGACTCTCACTGAAACGTGTTTACACGACTCATCTGCGTCAACAACAACAAATAACATCATATTTGTGAGAGGACTCATGGTATTCAAACCGATGGATGCACTAGTAACGTACAGATTGTTGTCATGATCTCTCCTTCCTGCTTGTTTCATTTTCCCGCCGCTGCTGCTGGTTGATGACAACAGCGCTCAAAGCTTGTTAACAAAAAGTCGCAGGAATTCCGATCTGACCGTTGTCATTCCTGTCGCACGGCCACAAATCGGATTCGTATCAGATCTAGGATCTGCTGTGATTTCAACTGTTCGAAATGTTCGATAAACAGCCATAAATAGTTCATCTGAATAGAATGAACTATTCACTCTCTCATTTCCTGTCTCCATTATTTAATCACAAAGATAAGGCATGGACTCCTTCAGTCGAAAAATATTGTTCAGAGAAATCTGGCAGCGTAAGAAAGCATCTAAATTAATTGATATTGAGGTAAACGTTTGAACTATGCCCTACTCATGTGTTCAACCAATCACTGTACACTGAAGGCCCATTAATGCTCTGCCTTAAAGATGGATGGAGATGTTGTTGGAGATGTTGTTGGAGATGTTGTTGGAGATGTTGTTGGAGATGTTGTTGGAGAGCTTACGGATACGAACGAGACAGACGGAACGGAGCGATACCACTGGAAATGGTTGGGGGGCAGTGTAGCTACAATTCAAGCAAGGCATGACAAATATGTACAGACACAAGAACAAAAAAGTGAAGTGATTAAGTGTAAAAACTCTCTGTCCTCAAGACTCGAGGTATTAAATGGCCTCACAGACCACTGAGTACATCGCTGCCTCTGCTTCTGATGCTTTGTATTCACTACATTATCAAAACCTCCTCCGACCGTCACCATATTTTTGTAGTCGAAACTTTTGCGGTTCTATCGATGTCGACGTAAAGGACGTACGGGTCGACGGATAGACTATTTATGGACGGACGTATCCATTAATGTACGTAGAGGGGGCTTATGGGCCTTTAGAGTTCCTCACTCAAGGTTCCTCCTGTGCTGGGAGAGAACCTATACTGATATATGAGGTGCTAAAAATGTCCCTCAATACTGAGAGAACTACAACCGTTCCTGGTTCTCATGGTGCTGACCTGATACAATAAAAAAAAGTCTAAAAAAGGTTCCTCTGGTTCAAAAACACCTTTTGTGACATGCTGTTAACATATTTTATTCAGAAGTTCTCACTTTTCTACTTCCTCAGAGTTTTGTCACAAACTTGAATGATTTATCTGCCTCATTTAACAAGCTCTAAATCCTTTTTTACCCTCCTCAGATGCCATAAAGTCCCAGCAGCAGGACCTGTTCTCCCCTGCTCAGCGAGAGGTGGTGGTGGTGGTGGTGGTGGTTGGACGGGGGGGCTCAATGGGAGGAGCCGTAAAGAAAGGCTCTAAATCTTTTGGCAAGAGTGGAATAGCAATAGCCAGACCTCCATCTGTGATTGATCAGTGTGTTGGCTCCCACAGCTTGTGTTTGTATGTGTGTAAGTGTATGGATGGGTGTGGGCCGTTCAGACATTTTTGCCCACAAATTTTAAACTGGGCGTTTGCTCTGAGTTATAAAAAGACTGGCAAGACAGAGTGATTATTGCTGTGGAGGACTGATAGCAGCATTTTGGCCTACATGATTAAATGATGAAGAGCGTTGGTATCAGACTGTTAAATAACATGTTAATTGTTGAAGCTGCTAAATAATTGACGCGTTATTTTTCGTGTGAAAAGGAAGCTCCAGCAAGTCTAGACGTCTCCGTAAACACAGATCATCCATCCTGACCTCAAATCCCACCAAACTCCCTCTCATGTTCTTTAAATTGTGGTGGGAGCAGAAAAACTTCATCACTATTTGAACTGATGGAGTAAAGGGTGAAGCCACCATGGTCTATTTGAAGGATCACTGAACATAGTCTCTTCCTCTTTAAATGTTTAGCCCCCCCAAAAAATCATTCCTATGTTCAATGTTGTAGAAAAGATCTTTAAAAAAAAAGGCTTATAAAATGTTTTTATTGTCTTTTTCACGCGACGAGTTAACGGCGGATAATTTAATGGTTTTTTAGTTGGTTGGGTACATTATGTGTTTTCAGGGAAGTGAATACAGTATGTCACCAGTTTTTGTCCCTTTAGGGGCTCCTTAAAAATCAACTTTGACATGGGAAGATTTTTTTTAAATTTGTGCTCAACATATGCTCTTAAAAATCTTACATTGCTTTCATCTATGCAAGGAAACATGGGATGAGATTTGTCTGTAGGATCAAATCCCTAACATAACAGATGTACAGTAAAAAGTTCCTTGTTCATTACTTTTGTCTAAACCTTCAACATTTTCTGAGGTTTAGTCAAATTGATCTTTTTTTTTTGTCCTCCTCCCAGACTTTACTTGGAAACTGCTTCCTGATTGGTGGAGGCCTCATTCTTATGACGTGAAGCAGGAGGACTCTTTCACACATGTCCTGTGGCCTGAAGATCTCACGGGACTTTTACACATGGAAAACAAAGGGTGGGCTGCATTTCACACCATTTCAGACATATTTCAGAAACGGAGACTGAATTCTCATAACAAATACTTTTCTAAACCAATCATGATGCAGTTTACTTTTGCCAGGAAGGTCATGTTTACACCTGTGGGTTGGTTTGTTGGTTGGTTTATTGGCCAGGAGGATTATGTAAAAACCAGATTTCCACAAACCGTGGTTGAAGGATGGAACATGGGTCAGGAAAGAACCCATTAAATGTTGGTGCAGCTCCTGATAAAGGGGAGGATAATTTCCTTCACACCGTAAAACAGGCTATTTTTCCACATTTCCCCTAATTTTAGAAAAGCTTCTGACCTGATTTCCATAAAACTTTGTGTAGAGGTGGAGCAAGTTGTTTTTCATTGTTTTATTCCTCATTTTAGCTCTGTCTGTCTTTATGAGTGAGTATAAAGGATGAACACCATCAGTGCTCCTCCGGTTCTGCCTCCCTGCCTCACCCTTCACCTTGGCTCTTCTCCTGCCACCACCAAGCTAACACACTGCTTTATAAGCCTGTAAAGTCAGGCCCTCTTGTCCAAATCTGTTTTTTTAATCCTCTCCGTTTTGACCCTATAAATCAACTTTGCTCATGAAATCAATCTTTCCATTCATTCACTTCATGCCATCAGTGTGATGCTCTGGAGGAAGAGGAGGACAGGGAGGAGGTGTCGGCCTCTTTAAGCACGTATTAATGTTTAACTGCAGACCCTAATGCCTCCCACCCTCCCTTTTTTTCATCCCTTCCTCTCCCCTTAGGCTCTTTCAAACCAAACCTGAGTCAGACATCTGCATTAAATCACTGATGGAGCCGGGATCCAATCAACACCGCAGCCGAACGGCGTGAGAAAGAAAGCCTGTGGGCCTCCAGCAGCCTTGATAAAAACCTTGTCTGGGTATCAAACCCGCTCCGTTAGGCCACATAACATGTGACGGCGGCAACTCGGCTGTGACTGAGTCAGCTGGGAATGGCATGACCTCACCGGTGTATTCAGAGGGCTTCAATCAAGGCTGCAAGGTCACTCAGACACCAAAGCACACGGCTTTGACCTTCAGTGGGCGTAACTGCCATTACACACGGCTCTTCAACTTCCATCAATCCACGGTACAAAAACATCTTATCATGGCAGGTGTCAGATAGTGAAAATGGATGACATTTGGTTCAGAGCCATGACAGTAGGCGCCTGTTTGAACAGTACAAGAGATCAGGCCTTATCGTAACCATGACAGCACGAAGAAGCCGACACAAAAACTCCGTTTTAATGAAGACACTGGGTGCTGCTCTGCTTTCTGAGGTCAGTTGCAAATCTCAGGCCACTGAACCGGTGCCATGAGTCGACATCTTTGAGGTTCCACTTGTGCAGACAGTAAAGAGCAACATAAACAATGACGGGAAAGGTCTGCCACGTAGTATGTGAGGCGCCCTCCCTGCCTCCTAAGCTAGGGAGGTGATAAGTATCCATCAGCTGCCAAACGCATTAAAACTCCAAAAATAGTCACTTTTTGACTACAGTTATAGCAAACAACCCTTTTTTTGGGACACGATCACAACCAAAAGCGGCACATTACGGCGCAGCTCCGAAACATAAACCGTCGCTCAGGCTACGCAGCCTTAGTTAAGCTGAAAAGTGCTGCCATGGTGCTTTCCAATCAGTATGCTGGAGTAATAACAGCTCATTTGTAATGGGGGAGAGGGGAAAGAATGTGGGACTTATCCTCAGACCAGAGGTAAAGACAATCAAACTGAAATAGAAACACCTCGACTCCACAGACAGCAGAGCTGCTGAGCATCTCCAGCACTCCCATATAAAGGAGATATGAGGCCTCTGCCTTGGTGTCTGCTAAAACAAACACAGTCATCACTGTCACAGGAACCAGGCCAGATAATTGCTGCATAAACATTTATGTCAGAGGGGGGGGGGGCAAACAAAGCAATATCGCCATGGTTTCATGAAGATGTATTTGTGCTTCATTGGTGATCTTAAGAGAGGAGAGAAAGGGATTATTGGTTATTCAATAGAAAATGTGTCATTCTTTTTGGGTGTGTAAATTAAACACAACTATAATGTTAAAGGTTTAGACAACTGGATTTGTTCACTGCCTAATTAATGCTATGATAGCCTAACAGGCTGTTTCATTTCATTTATTGTACATATGCGTCTCTGAGGTCTGAGGGCATGTTCTCAATTTTTAATTATCTATTTTAAAAATTCACCTTTTTAAGATACTTACATACAATATAATGATGTGTTTTACATCAGAATTTACAGCACAATCTCAGCTCTTTGAGTAAAGAGATCATTTGACCCAAAACCTGAAAAGCTGAATTCCAATTTTTGAAAATCTTCTTGAAACAAGTTTTAGGTTCACAGAAGCTGTGGAATATTTGAATAAGCTAGTAGATAAATGTATAATAAACGTCTAAAAAGGATGATTTTTGAATATTTGACTACTTTCACCAGATTCTAGATGCTGCTGAATAATGACTTCATATGAATTTTACAGTATGTGTAATATCCAAAAGGCCATGTAGAGAAGGGTCTTCCTTTCAATGCTGTTACAAGATCTCTGTCTAATAAAGCAGAAACACTAAGAAGAAGAAGAAAAGCACATTTCTGACAGGCTTGTATCTGTTTTGCTCGGGCAGGTCCTCAGTATATTCACACAATACCTTGAGGTGAAAAAAATGTCTTCTCTGTATAAATAATACACACAGCTGTGAAGCTCATTGTTGCGTTTCTGACCAACAAACTAATATGATTCATAAGTTCATTTTCATCATGACTTCCAACTGTATTTCCCATGGAAAACTGGCACAGCCGCTGCCATTAGGCAGCAAAGAAACATTCTTCATAAAAGCTATTGTTCCTTCAAGTCGCCGTAAGCCTGCAGCTCAGTACGTCCATCAGATCAGTTTGCTTTCTGGAAGCCACATGCTCCTCAAGGAAAAAATTAGGCAGACTAATGAAAACCAAAACAGGCTTCACTTCTCGTGCTGGTGAGTGCCCAGCTGCACAGGCCTCAGTCAGTGATATACACTCATCTCCTTACATAAGACAACGCCAAAAATAGAGCTAATAGATTTCATATGTGGAATCAGGCGACTGGAGCCACAAGGCAGACCTCTTTCCTCTGATAAGGTGGGTCTCCCACACCCAACAACTCTGCCCGCCAGCTGGAAAAGCACTCAAATAGTATGACTAACAGAGAAAAATAAAAGACCAATAAAGCATCAAATAAGGAGGAACTGGGACAATGAATGAGTGATTCTTACCAGGACGTGGGTGAGGACAATCTTTATCAGCGGGGCTCCAGAGAGGTTGACTGACAGGGCCGGTAAAGGCTCCACTTTTAGAGAGATTAGACAGCTGGCTACCTGGATTTTGTGATCCTTGAAATCAGCTGCTTCATTAATCCTAAAAGACACAGAAAATATAAGGAAACAAGTGTGAAGTCTTCAGGATCATTTCATAGAGGAAAGACAAAACCCTGCTGTTACACACAGCTATGATCCCATGTGACTGAGTCCATAGTGCATTAGGTGTTTATTAGCATTTAGCAAAGCTATCCTTAGGCAAGTGTTGTCATGAAAAACCAAAAGCTTGCTCCATAGTTACTCACCATAAAATAAAAGCATGAAATACTCATGTTTTTACACTGTAGAAAGTATTTAATTTTATTTTAAGACTGTGTGATGTGGAACCAGTGAGGGAAACATTTAAAGCACCTCTTCATAATGAAGTGTTTAGTGTGCAACTGGTCTATCAGCTGCATCACAATAACTCAAATAGACAAATCAATTTACGAGGATTTAATCCAATTGATTATGTAGTATAGTCAATGACATTAGTCAAATATTTACTTTAAGGTAAAAACGTATTACTTAGCAAATCCCTTTGACGATGAATGACTGTGTCACCTAATATTACTGAGAGTCGTGATGATGTCAGCAGCAAAATGGTTTTGGTGCTGCCTCAGATGGTGCAGATGTTGCTAAGACATAAGGGAGACATGCACCAATCAATTAATTCAGCTTGTAGCCATGGAAATGGGAAAAACATACAAATGATTAAAGTTCCTACATAGCAAAAGGCACCACTTCATGCCATGACTGATCTGTGTGCAAAATTTTATGAAAAAAATCTCAAACGTTTTTGAGTCATACTCGAAACGAAACGTGACGGACGGATGGAAACCATCCCTACATAAACATAGAGAGATAATAGAGAAATAAACATAGATGAGGATGAGAGGGGGGGGGGGGTTATGTAGCGCTAATAGCAGGGTGTATCAGTCAGTGGAGGTTGAGTGGTGAGATGAGATAGGCGAGAGCACTGATAAGGCTCTGGCCCCAGGCATCAGCCATGATGATCAGGAAGCAGGGGCGCCCTGGTTCAAGTGGATCTGATTCCCCACTCAGGAAGTACAAAGAGAGGAGACGTGTTGAGCTGGTCAAGTTGTAGAATAAAGCTAAAGTAGCTACGTTTTGAAAGTATCCAAAGCCGATTCCTGAAACGTATGAATGAGCACGGCTTTAATACAGACAGCCCCGTAGCTCCAGTAGCATTTAGCTACTTTCCACCGTTACTGCTCACTGTTGAAGGTGTGTGTTTAATGCTAACGTTACTTACTGGGTTAGCTGCATGTGCTGAATGTGAACAATGACGATGGCTATTGTTAGCACTCACAGCTGTCAAGCTAGCATGTATGTTAGCGTAGGGAAATTTGTGCTGCACTTTCTCAATGTTTGTTGTTGGCATTTTAAGAGATTTTCAAAAAAAATTGACAAAATATGCTTTTAAACTAAATTACAGTCGCTAGCTTTAATTAACAATTGTTATTACCTTCACAAAGGAGGTTATGTTTTCACCCATGTCTGTTTGTTTGTGTGTTTGACAGATTTCCACGGATGGGGTGTGGACCAGGAAAGTACAAATTTAATTTAGGTTCAGATTACAATAAAGGTGCAGATCCACAATTTTTTTTCTCCACTTTCTTTTACATTGACGTTTTTAGACATATTTCCTAATTACACAAAAACTACTTACCTGGTTTCCACTGAACTTTGTGGAGGGGTGGGGCATAGGACAGTCAAACTAAACAGACATGTATAGGATTGTTTGTCCTTGGCAGAGTGACTAAAACAAATACTTATGATTGGATTGGCCTGCATAAAAAAAGGTACAGTTTATCTGACTTTTCAGACCCCGTCCTCTTACCTGGTCTTGACAGGGCTGATCTCCTTGTAGTAGTTGTGCATGTTGTGGTAGAAGAGCCCAACGACAGTGGTTTGAGCTGAGGAAAAGAAAACAACATAAAGTAGAAGGTGAATGGCATGGGCAGAGGGCTGGGAATGTAATGCTGCGCTGCTAAAATGCTCACAATGAAGGGAAGTTAATTAACGCTGCCTTGCCGCTGCACGCTAGCACCGGCAGGCTAATGGGACGGCTGTATGCTCGCACAAGGGTGAAAGAGAGAGGGCCATGTGGATGTTGGGAAATCTTATGAAACCTCTACATGACTTCACCAGGAGGTCTGCCCCCCCGCCCCAAAATCTGACCTATCCTCCAGCCCACCTCAAAACTGAAAGATAAACATTGAAATTGGAGGAAATCCTTAATGGTTCTGTTCCTCCTTTCAAAGGCCCCCTACCCGGGCCCCGCTGACTGCGACAACAAAAGCTTGCTGATGTCAAACAAATGTGCGGTGCATATGCTGCAGGAGACTTGTAACTTTCCAAGAACTTATTTCAACAGAATGCCCCCCCAGCATGTCTCACAACAGATTTTAGGATGGCTGTTTGCTCTTCAATTCTTCTGAGGCAGAATATAACAAAGCATCCAAACACACCAATCTGTATCAGGCGTTCTACCTAATTAGGATATGAAACCTCCTCCTTGGAGCATTTCAAACAGCCAGGTATTCACAGCTATGAGTTAATCTGGTCCTGGCTCAAAGGTGTAAAGCAATAGTATAAATTTCATTTGAGGTAGAAGTCCTTTAATGAATTGTTAGAACCGTTTATTCCAGTGTTTTTGTGGCAACAAATTGCATGTAGCAGCCAGGATGAGCCAAGGGAATCTGACCTGAACGCAAAGTCAAACAAACAGAGTTTTAATGCCCACCGTAATCACTGCCCCCCCCACTCCGCTATGTGAGTCCATTCTTTTTAATGGCAGAGGAAAGTGGAGAGAAAGTGCTCTCTCCCTCTCATTCTTTCTGTTTTGAGTAAAAGGGTAACTGCCAACATTAAAGTCATAGCTGGATTTCTACGGCGCTCCATAAAGCCACACAAAAGCTCTCACGGCAATCCTGTCCCACACTGTACGCTATGTTAGCAGCCATAAATCTTAGCCCAATAAATTACCAGCCAATAACAAGAGCCTCCCAGCTGGACAATTTTCATTTGGCAGAATCAGAACACGACTAAGGTGCAACATTCACAGAAGAAACGACTACTTTTATCCATCAGTGCAGACGTGTCACTCACACTGCATGGTGAAAGCCTCTCCAGGCACGGAGATGTAGTTCTTGCCCTGTGTGGGGAAGCGGTAATGTGGCAGGTTGTAGTTCTGTGGGAATTTCGTCAGAGAGTAATCTGTGGGGGTCAGAGGGTAGAAAAGTGAGCAACGAGCTCCATCTGTTTTAACAGGGGTGGATAAAAGATGTGAGGCGACCTTTGGGGAGAAACACACAATCAAGTTTAGTGGTAAACAAAATATTATGCAAAAGAAGACCCCAGGAGAGTGGGTTGATCTCGACATGCGTGTGTCCTCAGGATAAGAAAACTAATGATGTCAGCGTGACGCTCCATCTTCTTCTACTCTGACACACAAACTGCAAACAGTGAGTCACCTTATGGAGAACTGACAGCACACTGACCTGCAACAAAAGACGTTCCACCCAGAGAGATGAGAGAGTTGGGACTGGGCTCCAGGTTAGTCACCATGTGTTCCATCACTCTGTCCACGGTCTCGATCAGGCCGCTGACCACCGGGGTGGACTGCTGCTGAACGACCACCCCACAGTCTCACAGTCAATTTCACATTAACCTATTATGTGATGATCTTTAGAATGATTGTTACCTACGCCATGGAGGTGGGTGGAGGTTATGTGATCGCCCATATTTATGTTTGTCTGTCTGTTTGTGTACAGGATAAAACGGTTTTAGGTGAAAAAGGAAGTGTTGATTAGATAGATCCTATTTGACATTTTAGTGAATTTATAATTAGATATGGTGTCAATGAAAAAAAAAGTCAAGCATGTTTAGTCAACTAATATACATGACTGCTCTTCTTCAGGTGTTTAGGAGAATGCTGTAAACATGTTTTCTGGATTAAGAAACTTTCCATCAACATGAGGATGAGCGGATAATGACCGAATCTTCATTTCTAGATTAAGTTTTCCTTTTACATTAGTTGCAATTATCTGGCATGTGTTAAATTACACAAACATTTGCATCCAGATAACAAAAATGATCTGAATTGAATTAAATTAAATTAGATCAAACTAGCTGGCCATACAAAAAACTTGATAAAGTGTCAAAGTTTCTGACTCTCACCATAGATCCTGATCACAAGGGACTTTACTGAACACTTAATCCACTGTTTCTCCACAGGTTTTGTGTTCTCATAAGTCAACATCTGCTTCAGCTTGTTCCCACTAAAACAATCTTTCTTGTTCTGAGCACCTATTGTTCTGAAACCACACACCTCTGCTTCTGCTGCTACATGTTTGTGTATAAGAGCCGCTACAAGAAACTATACATTTACACTCAAAGCATTGTGTTGTAAAGGAACTAATACTCAATACTACCCAATACTCAACTACATGCTGTAATCTTATATGGGTACACGGCCAGGTACTGTTAGTACTGCTGGCACCTCATTGGCCAAAAAATATGCAGTGTTAAAATAACCACGGATCTCTTAAGGGGCTTGGATTAAATTATTCATCAGATTGCATATGTTTCATTATGTCATGTTTGAGCATTGCACAACAACAGAGTGAACTCATTTACCTCTGGCAAGTCTGGAGAGGACAACACTTCTTCCACACTTTTGAGAAAAGCCTGGAAGAAAACGGACATCAGTGAACGGTTGCATCATGTGCACCAGTGTGGGCATTGTGTCTGTGTGTGAACTGGTTTTGTGAGGGTAACATGTGTGTGCGTGTTGGACTGTGCTGCGAGACCTGTGTGAGGTTGTTGGCAGTGTTATGAGGAATGGTCCTATTGGGCAGAGCCTTCAGGAAGCCCAACACTGGCATGGACTGTGGATCCTGGGAGCTTTGGACCTCTTCAGGTTGACTGACGACCACAGGAGGACTCGCTGCAGTGGCTCTCTGGGGAGACAATCCACACAGGATGTTTAGTGACTGATGACTGGGGTTCGGGAAATAGTCTTTTTCAGTTCTCATGGGAGATACTTCAGCAGCTGTCTCCACTTTCTTCTATTTGTTTCCTACCTCCAATTCCTTTTAATAAACAGTCTATTCACTTGTGCTCTCAATATCTTTTTTAAAGAAGAAAGCAGAATGGCACTGTTTAGAGTGCAGACTTCCAATCCTACATGTCTTTATAGCTTGCCAGAGCCATGCCCCATCCTTCCACAAGATTTTGTGGAGATCGGTTCAGTAGTTCTTGCTTAATTAATTACCTGCCAAGCAGGTAATGTTTTCAAAAGTTTGTTTGGTTGTTCATTTGCTTGTTTGTTTGTTAGCAGGATTTAGCAAAAACTACAGGATGGATTTCCACAACATTTGGTGGAAGGATGAGGCACAGGTCAGGAAAAAACACTAAGATTTGGTGCAAATCCAGGAATGTTTTTTTTCAAATAGTTTTTAACATTACAAGATATGGCATTTTTTTAAATTGATTTTCCCAACTAACGGAAAAACTACTAAACCAATTTGTTCTACGAAACTTGTTGAAGGGATGGGGAATGGGTCAGGAAAGAACCCACAAAAATTTGGTGCAGATCCAGAACAGAAGGGCAGATCCAGGAATTTTTATAACTTTGTTTAACACTGTGAGATGGGGCATTTCTTCCTATCATTTCCCCTTCTAGAATGACACTCATGAGAGCACATGCTCATTAGCTTCCCTTGCCCATGCCCCACCCCTCCACAAGGTTTTGTGGAGATCAGTTCTGTAGTTTTTGCATGATTATGGAAAATGATGAAAAATCTTGCAATGTTAAGGGAAGTTATTAAGAAATTCCTGGATTTGACCCTATATCCGGATTCGCATAAAAATGAATGGTTTCTTTCCTGGCCATTACCCAATCCTTCTCGTACGTTTCCCAGAAAACCATCTGGTGAGGGTGCGTTTAGCTCAGTGGGTAGAGCGAGCGCCCCATGTACTGAGGTTGCAGTCCTCCAACGGCGGCCCAAGGCTCATGGCCCTTTGCTGCATGTCTTCCCTCTTGCTCTCTCTCCCCATTTCCTGTCATCTCAAGCTGTCACATAATGAAGGCAAAAACTGCCAAAAAAACATATAACTTAAAAAAAAAGAAAAAGAAATCCATCTGTAGTTAACAAACAAACCAACAAACAAACCAACAAAATAGAGGAGGAGTCAGAGATTGCATCCATCCACTAAGGCTGCCAAAAATTCCAAATCATGTTCTGGATCTGCCTCAAAATCTATCCACCTTGACCCCATTCCAATGGGAATCTTTATACCAAATTTCATTGAAATCCGTCAATAACTTTTTGAGATATTCTGCTAAAAAACAGACAAACAGTGATGAAAACACCCTCCTTGGTGATGTTTGTGCATACCATTTCTATGTGGATGCTATCTTCACGATGAAAACCTGGATGATCGACACATGCAGTTACACTAAAGTCTATTTACGCTGACTTACAATTGTTGGTGTGGTTGAAGTGACTTCTTTGGAGACTCTGGGTGTTGTGGCAGAAACCAGGGCTTGACCTAAAGAAGAAAACACAAAGGGCTCTATTACAATAGGTTATGACCTCACACCGGTGTCACGTATAAGATCGTGTTAAATGTTCTAGGTTAAATAATGAGAAGCATCTCTTTAATTTGTTATTAGTGGAACCATTGTGCAACCTGACCAGGCTGCTGTAATGGAGCTGGATTCTATCAACATACAGTTTACAGTTTATGAGGCTGGACCATGCCAAGTCATGAAAGGAGATAGATTACAAGCGCCACAGAACTGGGATAATCAACCACATAATGCTCTTCCACTAGCTTCTGTACAAGGCTAAGATACATGTTATGTCTTTGCTGTCATTTAATCAAAACAGCACAAACAACGCACAAGAAAATGTCCATAAATGGACGTACATTAGAGCTATCAGTCTGAACCATTCCTGCTCTTCTTTGGTTCAATGCAACATTTTATATGAGTGCTCTGGACAAGTAAAAATATTTTTCTGTAACCATAACAGTCAGGCTCTTTAGATCTGGTAATGGTCTGTGGGATATGTTGCTTTTGGTTATGGCTTTGGAGCAGAAATCAAGGCAGTGCACACTTCATGCTTCATGTATCCTGACTAGTGGGAGATTTACATAATAATAGTTTTCATACCATAAACTCTGTGGAAGATGCAGCGTGCACCTTCACCTTGTTCAAATATAACAAAAGCTGATTCAGCCTATTAAAAACTTACATTTCATCAGGCTTCTCAGACTATTTACAAATTATTGAGACATTGTTAGGTTCTCATAAATATCAACATGTTTTTGCCCATTTATGGCGCTCTGAAGACCAAATGTTAAACAGCAAGAGAAAAGTCAAGAGTCTGGGGTTTTTGTCCTAACCTGTCCAATTGAATCAAAATGATTTGCCCCCTGCAACCCAACATGCCTCAACACTCTTACAAATACTTATAAGGCAGAACTATGTGAGCCATGACACTTACATGGTGGAAGGTCATGAAAATGTTTTGTGCAAGAAGAGCAGGGAGCTGGGGCATTTGTATCGTCGAACATCTAGCTGTTATTCATGAATGCTATGGGTGGAATGTTGTGAGGACAAGGAAGGAAATCGCTTTTTAGCAGGGAGTAATCATTATAATAGATATGCCATGTCCGAGAATGGCAGGAAATACTTTCCAGTAGAGCGTCAAGTCCTCCCACCTGTGGCTGCACTGTAGTAGAGCAAGATCTCGTTCAGCGAAAGAGCCCTTTTCCAGATGACAAACTCATCAAAAGCGCCTGTTACGTAGTGACCATATGCCCTGTCGTTGCCAGTTCCAATGACGAGGTCAGAGTAGCGGTCACCATAGTATTCTGAGACACTGCCACCAGCGATGTCACCAGCAGTAAAGGTCCCGTTGATGTAGACCTTCAGACCATCCATTTTTGTCCATGTGAAGAGAACATGGGTCCAGTAAGGCCCTAAAAGAAGAAGAATTTTATTATGTAGCAAATAGCAGCTTCACTGAAAATGTTAAGGCAATGCAAGAGTGTTTGATTAAAGCAAAAGATCGAACAGGACAAAGAAGCTAGTTTCCAGAGAATATGGTGACACATTCATACCTTCTTTTGAGCAAAGAACACTCTAAAAATCTTAGTTTAGCATGTTGGCGCAGTCTAAAACAAACATATAATCAGTTTACTGTTTGAGCTAAATGCTAATGTCAGCATACTGACACGCTACAATAACAAAGCTAGCCATTTTTAGAATCTTAGTTTAGCATGTTAGCTAATATATAACAAAACCAAAATATATTTAGTTTTTTTGGGTCATATATGACCCAAAAAAGAAAAGAAAAAAAGAAATCCTTATAATTTGAAATGCTGGAACTGTGAAATATTTACATGTTGGTTGAACAAGACAAAGTTATTGAGATAAATGCCAATGTCAGCATGCTAACATGCTACAATAACAAAGCTAAGGTGCTATCATCGAGTAGGTATTATGTTTAGCATGTTAGTTAATATTATAATACCAAAATATATTTTGTTTATGGTCATATATGACAGAAATTAATAAATAAGTCCTTACATTTGAGAAGCTGGATCAGTGAAATATTTACGTTGGTTGAACAAGACAAGGTTATTGAGATAAATGCCAACATCAGCATGCTAACATGTTAACATTGATCTTGTATAATGTTAACCGTGTCCAGAATCTTAGTTTAGCTAACAGTCTAAAACCCAGATATGTTCAGTTTACTGTAATATATGACAAACGAATGAAATAAATCCTCACATTTGAGAAGCTGAAACTGGGTATTATTTACATTTTTGTTTAACGAGGCAAAGAGTTTGAGATAAATGCTAGTGTCAGCATGCTAACATGCTGCAATAACAAAGCTAAGGTGCTATTGCTGAGCAGGTATTATGTTTAGCGTGTTCAGAATCTGGTGTGTTAGCATCCATTTGCTAATTAGCATTAAAAACAACGTATAGGAAGGTTATATTTTCACCTGTGTCCATTTGTTTGTTTGTTGGTTGGTTCATTTGGTAGCAGGTTAAGCAAAAACTACTATCTGTATTTCTACAAAATCTTTCCCAAGAAAGAACCCATTAGATTCTGATGTGGATCCAGAACCATGGGTGTATCCAGGAGTTGTTGTTTTTTCACTTTCCTCAGTGTTATGAGATATGTCATTTTTCAACATTCCCTAATTTCACACAAACAGATCCAAAGCAAGGGTCAGGCAAGAACCCAATTATGGTCCTGATAAAGGAGGATCTGTGAAATCGTCTTTAACACTGGAGGAGAAGGCTTTTCTCAACATTTTACCTAATTATACAAAAACATCTGAACTGATTTCCACGACTCTTTGTGGAGTGGTGGGGCATGGATCAGACAAGCTTAACAGACGTTCAATATTAGATTGTAATATAGATTCAATATAGATTGTTCAGCCTTGGTGGAGGTGTGCGCTCTACTGAGTGCCATTGTAGTTTGTCTTTTGTTTAATGATGTACATAAATCCCACAAGAACACGAGGCCAGAGTCTGCTCTGGTCCTGCAAACTTTTTCTCATTGCTTCTCTTCAGAAATCTGACAATAAGGGGAATCCCAAAAAACACTAAATTAACTGTGTGAAAACACTTCAGTCAGAAGGGCAAAACAACTCATATGTGGTTAGAACATAAACCATATGTGCTAAAGACAACCCCCACTTAAACATCTTAACTCTGCATGGATAAAGTAACATGCTTAGCCTTCATCGACAACTACAGTGGTCATAGGGCACCTCGGCCTTTAAACTGTCACCCTAAAAGCTTTTCTTGTGAAATGCCAGACAAAGTCCTGTCCTGTAACTTCAACATGTCCCACTGTATGAGAACCAGATGACATCTGAGCCTCTCTAACTCCACGCTCAAATCAAAATTGAGTTATGACGACCCGTAAGGAATCACAGCGAAAACAAAAGATGACAGAAGTCATTTGAGAAGACAGTATTCATCTGTAAAAGTATCACATAAACAGCTTAACAAATAATCTCATCACATTTGAAAACACCTTTTAGTTTTCAAATGCAAACTGTTTTCACCGTTTGTTTCTCTGACTGTTCACAGAATCACACAAAATCCTTTTGACAGATTTTGATTTAACTTATTGGGAGGGTTGAACATATGACAAGGAAGAGCCCATTTAATGTTGGAGTGCATCTGGATGAAGGGGTGGATTCAGGACTTTCTTTAATATTGCAACAGAGAGCTTTTTTCTCCATTTCCATCTATTACACATAAACTGCTGACAGAGTTTGATGAAACTTGGCAGAAGGGTTGGGCATGTAGCAACCTAATGTAACCTAACATAATAATTCTTCCCTGCCATATGTCCAACCCCTCTAACAAGTTTCATGAAAATCCATCATGTAGTTTCTGAGTAATCCGACTGACAGACAAACGACAAACAGATGCCGGTGAAAGCTTATTAGATTAGGTTAATCACTGGAATTTGCTTTAGGTTTCAGTTTCATTAAAAGGGACTGGGGGAGGTGTGGATTTCTACTTATTTATTAACTTTGATAAATTACATCACATTACATGTAGTTTCAGTCAAATAAACCATGAAAGCACATAACAATTAACAGAAAATATGTATCCCCAACACCAACATACATTCCCTTAATGAGTTAAGGAGTCTTTAAGGGACATCTACGTGATTTTAACTAACTGAAGTAATCTGGTAAAAGTATCACATATCAATGTTAAACCTCACTTTTTAATTTTGTCTAAACATTTAACATTTAAATATTTTATTTTCAGAATTGAATTCAAAGTATTGGTGAGACTTTATCACTAATAAATCTATATTTACAGACAAAAAAAGTTATGAAATGTATCCTTGAGTTCTCAGATCAACTTTCCATGTCTACGTCTGGTTTCAAAGATTTATTCCACATGAATGCTTATGGGAAATTTAACTAAAAGTATACTATGTAAGGCAGATTCACAATACCTGGAACTTTGATATTAGCCCTCCATCTGTGGTTGTTGCCTCGCGTGTAAAACTCCACATATCCTCCGAAGGGATTGGTGTAGACAGAGAAGCCGTTGGAGATAACTTTCCCTCCAGAGGCTACAGCAAAACGGGACTCTGCCTCATGATTTTTCCAAAAAAAGGAGAATGTGATTCCTGGAGAGGGAGGAAAAATTAACTGCAGGTGGGCTGAAGTGGTTTGAAAATGTTTGGAAATGGTTTTGCACGGTGCACTCACCCTCAGGACCACATAAAGTAGGGTCACTAATGCAAGAGTTCTGGTAGTTTCCGAAGTGGAGAAAGGTATCACCGACATCTCCTTTGAGAAAGATGCCTTTGTTGACCATTCCTTCAACAATCTCTACAAACAAAGGGCATCGTTTCAAATCCATGAGCATCTCTGCAAACTGTTCAGTTCCAAATCAGTTCCAAAGTCCTTTAATAGCAACAGATCATACTTTTTTTTTTTTTACAACTATAGGGTTTAACAGCTTTCTCCAGATTGAACAAGATGTGGCCTAAATGTTTGAGGATTCTGTTTAACTATAATGAATAAAAATAATTCCTGATCTTCTGCTGCACAGACAAAAGACTGAACAAGAAGAAAAGTGTGGAATGCTCAGCTCAATCGTGTGAGAGCAGTGCACAAAGTGATTGATCCTCACCTACTGTTGCAGAAATGTTAGTGTAGGCAGAGTCATTGGTATACACATAGGAAGAGTTATGGGAGGAAGGGAGCACAGTGTGGTTGTGGATTCTGAGAGCTGGACAAAGACAACGGAGAAAAACAGTGATTCATACACATACGTAACAGAAGACACAGGACAAAGGAGGACAATGGGAGGGACGTGATGTGCAGGTATGAGACGGAGTGATGCTGAGCTGAGCACAGTGGCAGAACACATCATGCTCAAGTCTATACCCGATCCCTCTTCAACTTTATCAGTACCTCCGCCAAGGAGGTCACGTTTTCACCTGTGTCCGTTGGTTTGTTTGTTGCAGGAAAACCACTGGAGGGATTCCCACAAAACTTGGTGGAAAGATGGGGCATGGGTCACGAAAGAACCCATTCAATGTTGGTGTGGATCAGGATAAAGGGGCGGGTCCAGGAACTTTCTTTACACTGAGCGATTTTTTGATACTTTCTCTAATTCTGGAACTTTTTTCCTCACTTTATTTAACTTAACACTTTGATTTAAACAAAAATTACTGTTTGGCCTTGGCAGAGCGCTGTACTGAGTACCATTCTAGTTTTCATTATCGTTTAATTATACAGTCTATAGAATACCAAAAAACACAAATTCCCTATTGACCCCTTTGTCAACTTTATCATCACCTCCACCAAGGAGCTTAGGTTTTCACTCATGTTTGTTTGTTTGTTTGTTAGCAGGATGAACCAAAAACTACTGGAGGGATTTCTATGAAACTTGTCAGAAGAATGGGGCGTGACCCAGGAAAGATTCCCTTTCTATAGAAATGAGACACCAAGCTTTTTTTGTGGACATTTTCTCCAATTTCACAAAAAACTACAGACCAGATTTCCACAAAACTTGCAGGGTTGAGGCAGGACCAGAAAATAACTTTTGGTTCACGTCTGGATAAATGGGCGGGTCCAGATTTTTTTTACTCTCTCTTAACAATGTGAGATGTTTTGCCTGAAACTAATGAACTGATTTCCATAAAACTTAGTTGAAGGATGGAATGTGGGGCCTGGAGAGAAGTCATTCAATTTTGGTGTGGATCCAGAGAGGGAATTTTGTTTCCATTGTATTTAACATTGTGATGATAAAGGACATTTTTTGACTTGAAACGTTGTGGAGGGGTGGGGCATGGGTCATACAAGCTAAACAGACATGCATAGGATTGTTTGGCCTTGGCGGAGGTATGCATTCTATTTTTTTTCATGAAATCTTTCAATGAACATTAACAACATGGCTGAAATGTATTTGGAATAAGTCATTTCCTTTCAGCCACTTTAAGATGCAGAATAATGATCTATAATAAATCTATAGGATCTATTCTCTTTGCAAACTTTTACCACCTCCAGTCCTGTATGTGAATTACATCACATGCCCGATAATTTGTTCCATGACTTCTGTAATAAATCTGACATACAATATAAAAACACACATAAAAAGCATGATGGCTGTGGCTGGAAGGTGGGTGGTGAGACTGAGACCATGCAGAGAACAATCAGGCAAAGACATTGAGGTGGTGCATTCATCTGCAGGAGCTCGGTGTATGCACATACTTATGTTGGTTCCGTTAACAAAACCTGGTCTGTTGCCAATCTCGTCCCACAGTTCACGGATTCCGTCCACAGCATCGAGAGGCCAATAGTGTGAAGCTGTGGCCAACACCTGCAGGCCTGGACGGAGAGTTCACGGTAAACAAGCATCCAGAAATCAAACCCATTGTTTCAAATGTCGTTTTAGATACTTTATTTTGGGAGGATTTAAAGGCTGATAATAATGAACCAACAGATGAATAAACAAGAATCTTCTGGTTAGGACAACTTCATGTGTTTCTGATTAGATGGTTGTATGTCATCCTATTAAATTTAAAACAATACATTCATTTCTACCTGGATGTTTGGGAAGTTGTATCACTTGAGCATAAACCTGCAAAGAAATTAAATGTAATTATAAAGACTGCTCACATGTTTATATACGTGATATGAGAGATAATAGGGCAGCAGCTGCAAAACTAAATGTGTTTTTATGAGCTTACCTTAAAACAGGAGACAAAAGCTGTAAAAAGGTGAATCTGAAAAGTAAATTCCATCGTTTTTGGAAGATGAACAAGTTTTTTCCCCCTAAAACTGTTAAATCCTCAAACAAATCCAGGAGGAGTCACTCATTATTCCAAGATGTGAAAACTTCTGATCAGTCCATGTGTCCACAAATAGAAATATAGATAAATGATACAGTTTTAGAACAAAAGAAGAAACAATTACTGTTCTGGCACGAGGCAGAAAAACTTCACAGGTTTCCTTCTCATGGTAAAAATCTTGAAACCCACGCAGAAATCCGTGACTGAGCTTCTTTCTTTGAGTTTCCCTGCCTGCATCTGGAAGCTGAAGACTGGAGGAGCTCCGTGGAGCCGAGCTGACTTGTTGGACTGAACGTGGGAATTGAAAACCGTGATGTCATTTTTTGGATCTTCTGAGGAGGGGCGTTTAGAGCTGTGCGTAAACGGCGTTATTTGTGCGTAATTGGAGAATGGATTAGATCAGGATCGGCACGGTGCGGTTCAAGTGGTGATGGATAAAAGTCTTAAACATGTGGAGTCATGGCGAGTTTGGTTATTGGGTTAAATTACAGGAGAACACCCCGGAGCCTCCTGCTGAGGGTGGCTGAGCCAGGCAGACCCCAACATCTCTGGGATCGCTCAGTATCACTAATTATAGCTTTTTAGTGGCCTGATGGCTTTGATTAATCACATTTCATCATCTCAAAGTTTTATTAGAGGAGACAATCTACCTCACAGTGTTTATGCTGAGACATCAGAATCCTCAGATGAGGGTCACAGCTCGTCTTTTCTTCTTTTTGTGATATTTTGTGATTTTTAAAATGGGATCATTGAGGGGCCCAAACGAGGGTTTATTTATGTTCACTATTATTCCACCCATAGGTAAGACAGAAATATGAGACAATGTAGGACTGCTTTCACTTCAGAAATAAAACATATCAAATCTTCCATTTGATCTTTCATTTTTATCCGTTTCGGTCTTTGACATGACGAAATCCGGGAACCACTGGTTTGGATGATGTCTATAACTACAGGCGGCTCAGGCCAATTTTACATACATGTTTAGATGAACAGCTCCACCGTGTGGACATCTGCAATATTGCTTATCTGTTATTTATTAACCCTTGTGTGGTGGTGCTGTTTCGAGGGTCTTCTGTAAAAATAATAAATATGTGTTGAATTCATCTCAATAACAAGCAAGTCAAAACTCAAGATATTTACCGTCATATGCACACTAAAATAAATACATAAATAAAAACACAGTGGTTGGGCCTATATTTCATTTCTCCCATCAGGCAAATGGAGAAGAGTTAAAAACGGAAACATTTTAATATAAAAACAAAATGTACTTAAATATCGAAACATATAATTTGAATGTGAGCTGCATTATGCATTGTTTAATTTTATTTTAAATTGAAAGTAATTGTAAGGTGAGCAACATATTGTATTTGAATGTTTTAATCAATATAGTTATCATTAATGCCTGCTGGATCATAATTATTAAAAGTTCTATTTGTTTTTTTTGGATAAAATGTAATAAGAAAATCTAAAATAATGAAGACATGGGTGGATTAAGACATGTTTATCTTAGATCTATATGAAACGAGGTTATTATCAGTTCTCCTGTTTATTGCTTTGAACTGAACAGTTACATAGAATATTTTGAGGAAATGATAAATGAGCCTTGAACACATTTCTACAAATCTACACAATGAATGATCTCCATTAAAGACAAGAATGTGGAAATAGTTGCTGGATTTGTTATTTTTATGTGAATCCTATAATTAATTGTACTTCCATCATCTCTTCCTCATGTTGCTTCGCTAATATTTCAATTACAGACCCAGAACACATGTGGCTTCATTCAGCCAGTTATTATATGGACAACTTTATTAGGTTAGATGAATAATTGGAATTTGGAACAGGGTTTAATTTGATTCGTTCTAATTACTTGTGTAGGTACTTGTTTACAAGGGTAAATGTTTCTGAACTAGTTTTTTCTGATCACAACCAGGATGATTAGTTTAAGGTCTTTAGTTAAATGTGGTCCTTTCTGTGCCACCATAGACCCCCTTCTGGACACGCCCCTGAAATGACAGCTTCATTTATTGAACATATAATAATGCCATCATTTAGTCAAGGATTTTGATAAATGTGTTTGTTGAGTGATCAGCTTCCTCTGTCTACATAAACATATCTGTATAATAAGATTGCATTGATTTAGTTTGCGAGTCATAATCAAATTTAATTGAGGGGGGGGCTACTTTCTCCCTCCTGAGGTGGAGAGAGGGAGGGAGGGAGAGAGGGAGGGAGGGAGAGAGGGAGGGAGGGAGAGAGGGAGGGAGGGAGAGAGAGAAAAGGCGTATCCCGGGGATGATACTGTGGATCTGTTACGCGTCTTTTACGCGTCTGCGGTGGGAAATATCGACACAGCAACACAACCAGCTTCGTTTTGTGGCGCTTTGAATTGAAAGAGTCGTATTTTAGACCAAGTTTAAACAGAATTCACACTTTTGACGGCTGTCCTCCCTGCTCTGTGTTTCTGGCTCTGCACATGGAGACTTCCAGGATGAGCCCGCGGGTGTTGCACTAGAATTACCTGGTCAGGAGGCGAGCTGATCGGTGTGATGAAGGACCGACTGGCTGAACTGACTGCTGTAAGTTTGACAGCTTAAAAACATTCTGCTTGTATAAATAAAGTCCCTCCAACACCTTGTCTCCTCCGTCCAGAGTAGGACGCAGGTAGAGGAGGATGTCCCGGTCGCAGTGGACAGAGATGTCTTCATGGAGAGCTTCTTCAGAAAGGTTGGTTCTTTACCACTTTACCACCGGAACGAGCTCAGGCCTCAAACTCTGATGCGTTCCTGGTTTATTTAGGTGGAGGAGGTTCGAGGGCTCATTGAGAGAATCTCGCATCAGGTGGAGGAGATGAGGAAGATGCACAGCATGATCCTGTCTGCGCCCAACCCAGATGACAGTAAGTGTGAATCTCGTGTTTTAAGGGTTAATTTGTGCTTCTTGACCGGACAGAAAACGCAACACTTCCTTTGTTGCGTTTCCTCCTCATTGTTAATGAATGGCTGCCAGGCCGGAAACCTGTGAAGGAAACTGTTCGTTTTTCTCCAGAACTCACTGATCACCTCTGACATGTCCTGTTAGGAAGCTTTAACAGTCAATCAATTAATCCAACTTTATTTAAATTGCACCTTTCAAACAATGTGCGTGATTTACAGGCGACTGATGAAAGAAAAACTGGATTGAGAGACTAATCCACACCATTTAGAGACTAAACTTGAAGGTCACCAACCTTACGTCTGCTTATCCTGCCTGGTCCATGATCCACCCGTCCACAAAGCTTCACAGAACTCGATGCTGTAGTTTCTGCAAAATTGGGGAAACTGTTGAAAAAAGTGCAATATGAAGGACAAGTTTTAGGAAATGTAGATTCTAATCCATCCAGGTCATAGTAATCCTTGAAGGTTGAATGTGAAGCAGCTGGACTTCTGTTCAGAGTTTCAAGACGTTTCACCTCATCCAAGAGGTTTCTTAAGTTCTGACTGACCGGTGGGGAGTTTCAGATATTTAAACTCTTCTGAGGTCACGAATACAAGAAAGAGAAAGAAAATTCCTGGATCTGCGCCTCTGTCTAGATCTGCATGACCATAGACAGATAGATAAATAAATAGATCATCTTTAATGGGTTCTTCCTCTGTTCATCCTTCCACCAAGTTTCAGGGAAATCCGTTCAGTAGTTTACAAAATCCAGCAAACAAACCAACAAACCGACGTGTGGAAACATTTAAAACAAGATAAAAAGATTTTAAAAAATGATAAACACAAACACATGCAACATAGAAAATACTCAGAGAGCAAACCTTTGTTTCAAAGACCCAGTTTTTATGTCATCCTGTTGATGAACCAACAAATAAACAAACTTGGGTGAAAACTTGACCTCCTTGGTGGAAGAAATAGCATAAATAGTAATGACAGATGCAAAGTCTTAAGGATGAAAACCTAAAAATGATAAAACACTACATAAAACACTGAATAAAGGGTTTTCAGTTTAAAAACAACTGTCAGATCCTCTGGAAGCCTGTTGGAGCATCGTGTCTGAAAACAGTTCTCCTCTGAAGAACAGCTAAGAGAACCAGAGGATCTGAGGGGAACCTCATGGTTCATGAACCAGGAGCATCTGTGAGAAATGGTCTAAGTCCATGTCGTGCCTCATAAAGGCAGCTAGAGTAGAGGCTTTAATGTCAGGGATTCAAACATGGAGACCCAATCATGTCAGTTCTCTTTCACTAAGCAGACACAGTTTAAAGTATTTCTTAAGATCTGAAGATGCATTCAGGTGCCGGCTGTGTGTGAGGCCGGAGGACAGGAGCCGCTTCACATAATCAGCGACGGTGTTTACAGAGTTTGAAGTCGTGCAAACGGTCACCAGGGAAAGAAACAACAGAGTATGACCTCCGCAATGTTTCCACAAGGTTGTTGCCAAGTTACCAGATGAAATCAGAGTAAATCCAATATTTACAGGACAGAGAGCGTCACAGATGACATTATTGTTCCTAATCAGCAAACCCCACGGCTGACATGTTTCCTGTTTGTGTGAAGGAACAAAGGATCAACTGGACGCGCTGACCAACGATATCAAAGGGAACGCCAACGTGCTGCGAGCCAAACTGAAGTGTGAGTCGAAAGAACTGATGTTCAATAACGTATGAAAGCTGTCGACTTCAAGTGTAACGTTCTATCTCTGTGTCCGAAGCCATGGAGCAAAGCATACCCAAAGACGACGTAGCTAACAGATCGTCTGTTGACTTCAGGATCCAGAAAACACAGGTACACAAACACCACCGTGTGTTTCTATTGGTCCGTCCAGGTCATAGACAAACAAGGTGCTCTTTTCTTATTTTACGCCTTTGTATATTTCACATAGAAATAACCATAGAAGTAATCGTTTTAAATCCAGCCTGAAAGCCTCTGTCCTGTTGTAGCACACGGTGCTGTCCAGGAAGTTTGTGGAGGTCATGACCCAGTACAACGAGACTCAAGTGTCCTTTCGGGAAAGAAGCAAAGGAAGGATCCAGAGACAGCTGGAGATAAGTAAGTGACAAGTAACAGACCGTCATGAGGCGTCTGTGAAGCTTTAAAGTAATGATAATTATTCACATAACATAAAGTTGTTGTTTTTTTAACACATTAATGGTTTGGTTGGAGATAAAACAATGTGTGTAGGACAGGATCCAGGAAACAGACGGCACCGGTTTCCTCCCTTCTCCTACAGACACTAACTGACATCAGAGGCAGGATGGGAGTTTTTTTAAGATGATCTTATCAACAGTGAGGTTTTTATTTGGATTCACTATTAGAGTGACAAACAAACAGTGTGTATCTGTATCAGGTGCTTTGTGTTGTTACACATACGAGTAACACGAGACAAAAGGCAGAAAATAGGGCTGCTGTCTCCCTCAGTCCCTGCGGCCAGCATTAATGAGAGGCTCCAGTTCTCCACGCTGCAGAGCCTGATACTGGAGACGGATCGCTGTGTTTGTGTCGCCCAGGAAACGGAGCTCAGCCGCCTGTGTTACACCAGTTCACCTGTCTTTGACATGAAGCGCCGTCTGCGTCATGGACCTTCTATTTAGATGGTTCGGGAACTCAAAGTGCTCGAATGTGTGGAGATGAGTTGTAAACCGAGGTGTGTGTCTTGTTGAGTTGTCTGTCTTAGAAATAGTAAACGGTGTGTGACATCACCTGCACAGAGGTGTGTCCCCCCCCCTGGGGAGGGTGTTGTGCTGCAGCAGGCATTGTTTCAGGAAAAGAAAGCTTTCTGTTTCTAGTTTCAGTTGGTCTACGAGGCTCTGCTGGGTTCCTGTGTTCCTCAGTCACGTCTAATCTGAGCCACAAATACGTGAATAAGCTGAAAACCACAGCTGGAACTGATCATAGTTATACATTAAATTATCCAGATTAGCAGAACACTCATAAATGAATAATTAACACGTTGCACTTACATTTACTCAGGATTTGTTTCAGTATTGCTAACATTGTGACACAAGACATTTTGATGAATTCTCTTAATAACTAGAGGGGCTGAGAGTCCAAACCTCCACCATGACACAACAGTTCTGTTGTCTGAGTTTTGCTAATTTACACTGCTCAAAAAATTAAGTTAACACTTAAATCACATTTTGGATTATTCAAGTTGTAAATCTTCACTGAGGTACATTTTATAATTTGTTGAGAACAAAATGACGTAACAACGGTCAACGGAAACCAAAATCATCAACCATTGAGGGCTGGATTCAATATCACACCGAAAATCAAAGTAAAAAATTTAAATCACAGGCTGATCCAACTTGAACTATGAATTTCATCATCAACTCATAATGTGACTCAGTAGTGTGTTTGGCCTCTGTGTGTCTGTATAAACTCCTGACAACGTCTGGTCATCCTCCTGATGAGTCGGTGGATGGTTGTCCTGGAGGATCTCCTCCCAGACCTGGATCAGGGCATCAGTGAACTCCTGGACAGTCTGTGGTGATACGTGGCAGCATCGGATGAACCGATGCATTACGTCACATAGGTGTTTAATTGGTTTTAGGTCAAGGGAACGTGAGGCCAGTCAATGGGATCAACCAGGAACTGTCTACACACTCTGGCCACATGAGGCCGGGCATCGTCCTGCACCAGGAGGAACCCAAGGCCCCACTGCACCAGGCAGGAGGAACCCAGGGCCCACTGCAACAGGCAGGAGGAACCCAGGGCCCACTGCACCAGGCAGGAGGAACCCAGGGCCCACTGCACCAGGCAGGAGGAACCCAGGGCCCACTGCACCAGGCAGGAGGAACCCAGGGCCCAATGCACCAGGCAGGAGGAACCCAGGGCCCACTGCACCAGGCAGGAGGAACCCCGGGCTCACTGCACCAGGCAGGAGGAACCCAGGGCTCACTGCACCAGGCAGGAGGAACCCAGGGCTCACTGCACCAGGCAGGAGGAACCCAGGGCTCACTGCACCAGGCAGGAGGAACCCAGGGCTCACTGCACCAGGCAGGAGGAACCCAGGGCTCACTGCACCAGTCTGACAATCACTCTGAGGATTTCATCCCGGTACCTAACAGCAGGCAGGGTACCGCTGGCTATGACATAGAGGTCTGTGGGACCCTCCAAGGATATGCCTCTCCAGACCATCACTGACCCACCACCAAACTGGTCATGCTGGATAATGTTACAGAAAGCATAACGTTCACCATAACGTTAATTTTTTTAGCAGTGTATATGAGAAAATGTCAGAATTTTTGAGGAATGTAGAAAAAATTTTAAATAAGTGAAAAAATCCTGATCCAGATTCTTCTGACTTCCAGATGAAGTTCCAGCATGAGGGAGAGCAGATAATAAGTTTTCACTTTTGGGTGAACTGTTCCTTAAATCTATCATATTGTCTGGATTTTGTGTTTTCATTTACATAAATAAATAATTTGATGGAGAATAAAAATTCACCAGAATCTCCAAACTTCATCTGACGCTCCATATTTACCACATCAGCTTCTCGGCTGACGGAAAACCAGAAAGACTTTTTATATTCATGAAATGATGAATCAAATATTGGTAGGTTCTGTTTATTGCTGCATAATCAATGTCTGCTATTTATCATTTTAGCTGGAAGAGTAACCACCAATGAAGAACTAGAGGACATGTTAGAAAGTGGAAATCCATCAATCTTCTCATCAGATGTAAGTTTTCTCACGCTTTACTGTGGTTAAAAGCTAATACTGCCATCTAGTGATGGAGGAGGAAACATCATCTGGGGTTTGGTGTTTCTGGATGACTGATCACTTCCAACAATGAGTGATGGAGGTTATTGATCACACATGTTTATTTTTTTGGAGGCCTGGATTTTGGGCCAAGAAGGAGTTGATAAAAATGAGGCAGAACCTATCCTATACACTGATCTAGTGGTTTAGATGGAATGGAGGAAAGGATGTGAGTTTGCATCCCATAGGTGATGTATTTTAATCTTTTAATCATTTTTAAATGACTTTTTTGCTACTTTTAGGGTTTAATTCTGAGGTTGACATGTATGCACCACTAGGGGTGGATCCATTATGGAAAACTATATTTTTGTTGTTAACCCATAAATTACTGATGATAAACACATGGTTCCAAATACTAGGAATACATTTCCAGGGTTTAGGTATTACTTTGACTGGCATGAAGCAGATACGACTGAAGTGACATCATCATGGTGACATCACCATAGCGTGTGCTATGCTGTGGGTCCGCGGTCATCCAAACCATGTCATTGTCTTCTTTTGATAAAGCCTGAAAACCGTTTTATTGACCCTGGTTTTCTGGTTTTACCTCTTATCTCTGTCTTCAGATCATCTCAGATTCCCAGATCACACGTCAGGCCTTAAATGAGATCGAGTCACGACACCAGGACATCATGCGTCTGGAGTCGAGCATCAGAGAGCTACATGCGATGTTCATGGACATGGCAATGCTGGTAGAAACTCAGGTAACAGCTCACAGGAACTCTTCATCCTCTGGGAACATGACAAATAGTCAGTATTTACTTACTGACACTCCCTCACCAGAGGAAAACCACTGGTTCTTTACCAACACCACCAAACCCAATAAAAGCACGTTAATGGTCTCATTCACAGGGTGAAATGGTGAACAACATCGAGCAAAACGTCTCCAATGCAGCCGAATACATTTATAGAGCAAAGGAAGAGACCAAAAAAGCAGTGAGATACCAGAAAAAGTCCCGTCGGGTATGTGTTCATTTCTAATCATCATCACAAATGAAATGTCGTTTAGGTGGAAGCTTTAAATCTACCATCACGTCTTCTTCACTCTGGCAGAAATACACGATCCTTGCCCTTGCTCTCTTGATCCTGCTTGCTGTCATTGCACTAATTGTGGGCTTGTCTGTTGGACTAACCAAACCCCCTGCATGAGGTCGACTGATCGCTGCCTGAGGTAACATTTAATCCATAACTTAAACATGAACAATAAGCAAAAATCAGGTTGTGATTATTTTTGACAGGTATTGTGACATATACTGAACAAAAATATAAACGCAACACTTTTGTTTTAGCTCCAATTTTTCATGTGTTGAAAGCAAAGATCTAAAACTTTTTCTATGTACACTAAAGGCCTATTTCTCTCAAATTTTGTTCACAAACTTGTTCAAATCTGTGTTAGTGAGCACTTCTCCTTTGCTGAGATAATCCATCCGCCTGACAGGTGTGGCATATCAAGATGCTGATTAGACAGCATGATTATTGCACAGGTGTGCCTTAGGCTGGTCACAATAAAAGGCCACTCTAAAATGTGCAGTTTTATCACACAGCACAATGCCACAGATGTCACAAGTTGTGAGGGAGCTGCACTTGGCATGCTGACTGCAGGAATGTCCAGCAGAGCTGTTGCCCGTGAATTGAATGTTCATTTCTCTTCCATAAGCCGTCTCCAAAGTCGTTTCTGAGAATTTGGCAGTACATCCAACCGGCCTCACAACCGCAGACCACGTGTAGCCACGCCAGCCCAGGACCTCCACATCCGGCATCTTCACCTGCAAGATCGTCTGAGACCAGCCACCCGGACAGCTGATGCAACAATTGGTTTGCATAACCAAAGAATTTCTGCACAAACTGTCAGAAACCGTCTCAGGGAAGCTCATCTGCATGCTCGTCGTCCTCACCGGGGTCTTCACCTGACTGCAGTTCGTCGTCGTAACCGACTTGAGTGGGCAAATGCTCAACTTCGATGACGTCTGGCACTTTGGAGAAGTGTTCTCTTCACGGATGAATCCCGGTTTTCACTGTACCGGCAGATGGCAGACAGCGTGTATGGCGTCATGTGGGTGAGCGGTTTGCTGATGTCAACGTTGTGAATAGAGTGGCCCATGGTGGTGGTGGGGTTATGGTATGGGCAGGCATATGCCACGGACAACCAACACAGGTGCATTTTATTGATGGCATTGTGATGCACAGAGATACCGTGATGAGATCCTGAGGCCCATTGTTGTGCCATTCATCCACCACCATCACCTCATGTTGCAGCATGATAATGCACGGCCCCATGTTGCAAGGATCTGTACACAATTCCTGGAAGCTGAAAACATCCCAGTCCTTGGATGGCCTCCATACTCCCCGGACCTGTCACCCATTGAGCATGTTTGGGATGCTCTGGATCGGCGTATACGACAACGTGTTCCAGTTCCTGCCAATATCCAGCAACTTCGCACAGCCATTGAAGAGGAGTGGACCAACATTCCACAGGCCACAATCAACAACCTGATCAACTCCATGCGAAGGAGATGTGTTGCACTGCGTGAGGCAAATGGTGGTCACACCAGATACTGACACTGCAGTGCCTATAAATGTCTCTTTTCAAGATAAAACTGCACATTTTAGAGTGGCCTTTTATTGTGATCAGCCTAAGGCACACCTGTGCAATAATCATGCTGTCTAATCAGCATCTTGATATGCCACACCTGTCAGGTGGATGGATTATCTCAGCAAAGGAGAAGTGCTCACTAACACAGATTTAAACAAGTTTGTGAACAAAATTTGAGAGAAATAGGCCTTTAGTGTACATAGAAAAAGTTTTAGATCTTTGCTTTCAACACATGAAAAATTGGAGCTAAAACAAAAGTGTTGCGTTTATATTTTTGTTCAGTATATGTCAAGATATAATAATATATATCATTTATAGGCCGGAGCATCTCTGTAGCGCCACGCTTCATTACCGCCGAGGTTATGTTTTCATTTGATTGTTTGTTAGCAGCTAAGAAGCTAAGAACGTTAGCACACCATGTCTGAGGAAGGTTCACAAGTATGGAAAATGTTTACATGCGCCGCTCAACGGGAACAACAAGAACTCACTATCTCTGCTTCACGGGTCACCTGCTACCAGGAAGTTGTGTCATACACAACAGAAGGAGCTCTATTGACTTTTTTTTTTTTTTAAACATTGGAAACCAGTCCCCATCCTCTCCAGTTGTTTAGGAGAATGCTGCAACGCTGTTTTGATGTGAATCTTAAAAAGATGTTTTGTAGACTTAGAAACTTCACCGACTTTCTATCAGCAAAGTGGTGAGTAGATGGGGACCGAATTTTCGTTTTTGGGTGGACTGTTCCTTTAACATTGTGATAGTGGGGCTTTTAGTTTTCCCAATTATAGAAAAACTACTGAATCAGTTTGCACAAAACTAATAGGGCATGGGCCAGGACAAAGGAACATTAAATTCTGGTGTGGATCCAGATAGAGGGGTGGTACCAGGAATAGTTTTTAGGAAATATGTTGTTTATAATCCATAAATTGTGATTTAATAAACACGTTTATTGTGATCCAGATAATAATTCAGATCTGCAGGATCAAAATTTGTTCGCTCAGATTGAACTTTATATATAAATAAAGTTTGACTTTATCAAAACAATACCGTCATATCCTGTCATTTGGATTTTGCACTTGGTTGTAAAGCTATTGATATTTCAATGAAATGTTCAGTCTGACCTTAAACACAACATCCATCCATCCATCCATTCATTCATTTTGAATGCTTTAAAGGATTTCTCTTCACAGGGATCCACCGTTCTGACTCCTCTCCTCTTTTTCACAGAAACATCTCTACCTTGCCATTTGTGGGGTTGCTGGTTTCCTGCTTTTACTCATCATAATCGTTGGAGTCTTTGAGTGATGGTGATTCACAGCATCATGCAGTGTAGTCTGCTTCTGTAGCCGTGAAACTCAGATCAGCTTCATAATAAATTATTCACTGTCAAACAGCATTACATAGAGGATCTCCTGACCACAGTAAGGTCACATCTGTGATCCGCTTTGCACCATCAGACCTCATGATACAACGTTCTGGAGTAATTCTGTGTAGATATAATGAACACCGACAGCACATCAGACTTTAACACTGGAGTATCTTCTGTTGTTTTCATGTTTGGCATCACTTCTCTTGGTCTAACATCTGTAAAGAACTGAGGTGAGAATAGTTTGGGGAAATAAGCTCATTAGCTTTGATTGTCACCACTCTCATGGCTGTATGAGGAGTGATTGATAAGTTTGTGGCCTCAGAAGGAGATGAGTTCTAGCCTACTGTTAATGATCCACACAGTGAGTTCAACTCTTTGGGTGATTATGCAGAATGTTTGAAGTTTCTAGCTTTTGTGCTATTTTTGTTTCGGGTACTTGAATATTGCAAGTCGGTGCTGACTTGCAATATTCAACAGATGTATTCAAATGTGTGCAGATACCCTGTTCTACGACAGGATCCGAACCCTCCACAACCACTACACTTAGTGCATGGATGTACGTGAGGACTATGTTTTCTAACATTGTCACAAAAGGCCATGAACTTATCAATCAGCCTTTGTATAACAAATATGAAGCCATCACCACCAGCCACATACAGTAGCGTAGCTACGTAGCCAGGCTCTGTCAAAGGTAAGAAAAATGGCCAAATGATTTCTTGGCCACGCCCACTGACTTTCGGTTTGGTGTTTTAATTGAGATATATTTTGTAAGTTAGACTGAACCGGGCTAGCTGTTTCCCTCTGTTTCCTGTCTTTGTGCTAAGCTAAGGTAACTAGCTTCTATTTGGCATACGGACATGAGAGTGATGTCAGTCTTCAAAATCGTTCCCAAAATGTCAAACTATTTATTTAATGTTGAAAATATATTGTAATTGTCTTTGTAATATAGATTTATAATTTGTGTTTACATGCTCAAATGTATCCTTTTGTATATTTACTGTCATTTATGTGATTTGAATGTTAAACTGCTAGAAATTATATTCACTGTCAAACTTCCTCGTTAACGATTTCATCACTACATTAAACTTAAAAAAGTGCCTCCTTGACATTTAACCTGAAACTGTAACTTATTGACTTGCATTTATCCTGATCATGGTGTGTGATGACAGAGATATTAGTCATGCTGCGATGTCGGACTCTTTGCTGATGTTATTTCAACAGCACACTTTTTGATTCTTTTGTTTTTGTAAGTTATGTCTTGTAATTTATATTGAGACACGTTAATTAAGTCATGTAATTAAAAATTAAAGAGTAAAAAGCTTTGCAGAATGCATTTATTTCCATTTATATTAAAGATGATTAGGTTCAATAAGTAATATTTTCCGGTGTTTTTAAATTGCAAACACTGATGAATTTTATTGAAAATGATTTTCTCAGACATTTGGAGGTTTGTTTGTTTGTTTGTTTACAGGGAAACAAACACTGGGTGCTGTTTACTTCGGGACTAATGAGCACTTTGCACAAAGCGCCTGACTTCTGTGTAATCAACCAAACAAGATTAGTGAAGAAAGAGGAAGTCGGTCCCCTGAAGGCGAATCTCTTTGAATTACAGCAAAGGAACCTTTAATGTCCTGGATGTCAAGTCAACTGATCTTATTAGAAATGATTCAACTTGGACACAGCAGTTTACTTGATGAGTAATTTTTGTGGCACGATGATGTTGAAGCTTTGGAAAAAGACGAGAAATGTCTTAAAATACATTTTGAGAGATTCAGAGGGTTGTTTCTTCAAAATAGCGTATTTAAAAAAACAACTATAATATCATTCATTTATATACTGTGAGAGTTTGCTAATTGTGTTAAATCAGCGCTAGCAGCTAACATTAGCAGACCACAGCGAGAGACAGACACGGAGGGCAGTGAACTCAGGTTGTGACTGATAATCTAATTTTGCTAACTCGCTTACTGATATCATTGCACGGTAGATCCTTATTATTCAGAATCCCCTCCTGTTCTAGTTTTGCAATCATGACTTCAAGCTTAATGGGACCACTGTGATGAAAGCTTTCTTTTTATGGTTCCAAACAGGAAACCTGAGGCTGGATGCTGGACTCGAAACATCTTCCTGACAGTGATGGAGATGATGATAGAAATGAATGAAGGATGAATGTGTATTTTGTCAAAATGCAGCCAGTTTGATAAACTAACTGTGCTTCCTTTCATCAGCTTTGGGCTGTAGTTTCTCCCATGATTAGTGCAAAGTGTGGAATCCACACCTCTGGGGGCTGCAGGGTGAGCTTGAAGCCTGAAGCTCATTCATCAGCGTCCCTGGCAGGGTGCACCTTCCCCAGCCTCACACCGCTCAGCTCGCAGCCCTCTCCCCGGCCACGTTTTCATCTTCTTTGCTCTAAAAATGAGAACTTATTTTTATTAATCAAAGCTTTTGTAGTCCTGGACTGTTTGTGTTTGACAGCATAATATTATTTAGTGCTGACTGTCCCTTCCATCTCTGTGAGTTTCCCTTTTTGCCCCACAATCAGGCGTGATGACCCCGATGTGCCTTTTTCTTCATCTCCCCTTCGTCTTCTTCCAGCAGGTAAACAGCGACTGAAGCAGGTCCTCTCAGACTAGTCCCTCAGGTCTGAATCTGTAATCACTCTTAGATCTCAGACATGAAAGACTCGCGTACACATCTTCCTAAAAATGCCCTCTGAGGTGCAAACTTCTGTTTCAAATGGTAGGATGTGGAGAAGAGAGGAAAAGTTTGGAAGAAATAATAGCTTGTGTCAGGTTCTTCTTAAAAGGAGTGGATAAGAGGAAGTTTTGACTTTGTGAAAAGCATTCTTAACACTTCTGAATCATTACTCTTTTTTTTTGCATTGTCATAACTTAAACTCCAAACACGAGGCCTTCACAAGGTCGTGGAGGAAGCCTGAGCATGAATCTATTCAGGCCTTACTTACTGGCCAACTGGTCCCCTTAAAGCAGAACCAGAATGATCTTTATTGACACAATGACATTTTGCATGTCTCTTCTATACAGTTAAAATCAACCATATAAATAAAAAGAAAGCAAAAAGCAGCAGCATGATTTTTTTAAAGGGTAACTGTGCAAGTACACTATTAGATGTATATATGTATATATTTACAGAGGATGAGGTTTAGATCTGGGAGCTCCATCAGCCTGTAGAGGGTCAGATGGATTCCATCAAGGATCAGGAAATCCTAGAAGAAAACGTCTCCATCTGTGAGGAAGATTTAGCTCGGCCATCATGGGACGTTCCAAAAGGACAATGATCCCAAGCAGACCTCAGAGTCCACCAAGGCCTGGTTTCAGAAGAAGTCCTGGATCATTCTAGAGGCCGTCACAGTTGCCTGATTGTCGCTGGTTGTAGCAGGTAAACCCAGGAATATTATATGATATTATATGAATAATATATGTCTGGATATGCAGCAGGTTTGCAGCAGGTCATAGCAGCTAAAGGGTCTACAAAGAACTAGAGACGCTGGTCATTAAGGATCATTTAGAGACTGAGGAGTCAGGAAAAGGAGACTTTTGGGTTAGATTTGAGAAAAACACTTGTAACATATGTTGTATTTATCTATTTAAACTGTTCTTGTTTGATTTGACACTGCAAAGAGCTGATAAATTGTATGTTTTGCCAATACATCTAATATACAATGGGAGTTGAATGGTTTTGCTTCCAATTGTAAATAGTTTATTCTAAAATAGTCACAAACTCAAAAGTTGTCCCTAGCCCTTTAATTTGACCTCTATATTAGGCTACTGATTATCATAAGGTTCAGACTGAATTGTGACTTGAAGATTTTAACTGGATATTTTGCAGTTTGCTGCTGATTAATAAAGTAGCAACAGTCTGTGTGTCAGAGCCCAGAGTTACATCAGGGAGGCAGAAGCAGGTTCACGCCTGAGTCTGTATATTTACTGTATGAGCGCTGCCTCCATCTAGTGCTCATATTTCAGATTGCACTGTTTAACAAAATGACACTACAGCACCTGGATCACTGCGCTTCAAAAAGTAGTTCTACTGCCCTTCTCTCGCCGCCATCTTGGATCCTCTTGTCTAAATGTGGACAGTCCTGATTCTGAGGTCTGACTTTTCACGTCTAGGCATCTGATTTTAAACTGTGTATTAAATACATTTAAACTGTTTACTGGAGCAATAAAGAGGTTAAATTAGACACAAATATTACAAAATATCAAATTTATTTAGATATTTTTTAGAAAAGATTGCACATGCACACCCACACGTTAATTTGTAACCATCAATATAGGCTGATAACTCTTATCATAAAGCTAGCACACAACTGCAGACTTTTAAAACAATATGGTCTTCAAGACACCATGGGGGGGGAAAGCTTGCACTGTTTGATTATAAAGTTAAATGTACAAAAAAGGCAGTTTGAAAATCAAGTATAAACATTTAAAAACAATTTTTTACAAATGGACAAAGTACAAAAAGAGCAACAGTCACTGGAAATGAACAGAAGCGATGATGTGTGGAGACGCCCATCAGGAGGAACAGATGCTCGTCGCTGGAGGTTCACATGGCTGTTGGCCGACGATTGGACAGAAAGTCTTGGAGAATGTTTTTGCATACATTCTTTTTTGGCAGTTTCAGTTCAATGTGTGCAAGAAAAATATAGGCTAGATTTGAAAATGCATGAGGATGAAATGGGAAAACGGAAAGGTGTGAGGAAAAGAAGGTGGACCGTTTCATTTCACGCACAAACACGGACATCTGCACAATCCTTTAGGGCAGCTTTGAAAATACATTGGCTTTCAATTCATGGTACATTCACTACCCTACATTAAGGTGTAGATATATAGAGATATATTGATATACAGTACTTGTATCCTGCACCAACAGAACTCAGGACACTGAACAGACATCGATGACAGATTGGCTGGAATCAACAGATCTAATAGATTTGGGGGTCGAGGGGCGGCGTAGAGGTAGCTTTGTGTCTCACTGTTACCTACTGTGAAAAACCTTCAGTCTCTAGTGAAGCCCAAAAGTGACACGTTAAACAGTTCAATAACAGGATTTTGCTGATGATTTATCACACAGATGAACTCTTTTTAAATCTGTCCATATAATATAGTCTGTAGTCGTCAGTGAAGTGAAAAATAAAGTGCCTTCATTTAGTCCGAAGCCCAAAAAAAGGGTACGAAACTTTTTCATTAACTATTTTCTAAGGTAAAATGCATTTTAAAGGATCAGTTTTTATCTACTCAGTCCATTCAGGTGAAGTTTCTCAATCTGCAAAACATTTCTGGAGCTTCACAGCAAAACTGTTGTATTATTCTCCTCAACTGAAGATGGAGACTAGTTTTAAACAAACTAACGACTCCATGCAGCTCAGACAGGAGGATCCAAATCTCCAGGAGACGCCAGATTGATTTGAAAAGATGTTTACAGCCTTTTTTATGAAGAAATCTTCACTGTAGCCTCTTAAGATGGACTTAAATTCTACAATTTGAGCCACAGGACTCCTTTCAGAGTCAGCGATCACAGGCCAGTCGACGACTTCTGCCGACCAGCAATCGGACAGTTGGATGAATTTCTGATAAATGTGTCAGCCCTCGTCAGGCTCTCTTTCAGTCGAAGCAGAGCAATGGGTCGATTCCCAAACTCTGTGCCTCATTTTCTTTTCTAATTGTGATTAAGCAAAGCATCTCTTTATTCCCCCAGTGTATAAAACAAAATGTCTGTTATAATTGAAACTGTTCAATATGTTTTCATACACCTTACAGCTCTTGAAAGAATGAGTTAATTTTTGAAGCACATCTCCTTAGGTATTTGATAAATTGTACATGTATTCCAAGAATGATGGCTAAGCTATCGTTTGCTAATTACAAAGTAGTATAATTTAAATTTTTTTCATTTCCATGACAACAAATTGCTGCTGGACTTGGCCTCAAAAGAGGATAATGTTAGTTTCCAGAGCATATCTTTAATTTTTTATAGTTTTCATTGTCATAATTTTAATTTTTTTTTATTTAAAAAAATGCTGCTAAAAAGTGTTGCTATAAAAATAAGAAGCTTTACCATTTTTGCGGGCTGGTCTCCATCTTCTTCAGCTGTGACTCTGTTGTGAGGCTGCAGAAATGTTTGAGGACTAAAACTTTCCGTCAGGAGCAGCAGGTTCAGGCTGAACTCTCATTTTTGGGGTCAATTGTTGATGGTAAAATAAGCACAGCTCTGGTCCTATGGGAGTCACACATGACCCAGCAAGTCACAGGTCAGGACTAACATCTGCACACATTTAATGAAGTCAACGAAGCTTAGGCGTGGAATTGCGCCCTCTACTGGACGAAGTACTGTTGTGCGATTATAAGGCAAATACATGGAGGTTGGATCTACAGGCATTTCCATTCAGGCTGCTTTGTGCTGCAGGGACCCTGCAGGTGCAGCATGTGCTTGTTTGTGGGGCGACGCTTGGCTCTATCACAGTCGACGACGGGACAGAAGAGGAGGAGGAGTTAATGCTGATGATTTGTCACAGTATGCTGCACGTCAGGTCAGCCACGCCCCAAAGTACTGCATGATCCAGGTTCACACTGAGCCCATCACATCACATACACTCTGAAGGGATCAGGAGGGAATGTGCTGAAGTGAAACATGCAAACCTCTCGTACCAAGTCAAGTCTTTGACTTCGATTCAAAAGGGATTCGGCGTCTGACATGTCTGTACACAGAGACGGCGGTCAGACTCGTGATGAGTCTCTGTCTACAGCGAGTCATCAGCCAGAGACTCGGAGGTAAGATACTCGATACATCGGCTGAAACCACGAGGTCTCAGGACAGTAATATGAAATGTGTGTTAACAAAATAATCTATTATACAACAGATGCACAAGAATGAAGACCACGCCTCTCCACTGTGGTGGTTACTTTTTTAAAGTGGATGACGCCCTCCTATTTTACAGCACCAAGTCTTTGCAATAGCGTCTTCCCTTTGGAGACCAGTCCCTTTTTCTTTTTGCAGGAGTACATGTCCAGTGGGGCCCTGATGGGGCTGCCGGGCCCCACGGTGGCTGGGCCAGAGCCACGGATGTGTGGACGCGCTGTGGGAGAGGCCGCTCTTCTGGGCTGAGCCGATTTTTCCAGCGGAACCTAATGGGAGACCCGTAAGGGACAGTTGAGGGTTGTTAAAAAGCCAGCTGTCTGTCACTTACTCCCCCATCCTTCCTGTCTCAGCAGGGCCACCATAGCTCTGACGTCTACCTCCCTGGATGCTGTCCCGTGCACTCAGGTATAGATGCACCTCCCTCCTCCTCCTCCCCCTACAAACAGTGATAAAGCTAATACAATTAAAGCATGACTAACTTCCACATTGATGTAAGGGGACATTTCCCAACAATGGAAAAACAAGGCAGCTTCTCTCACATGAACAGATACGTTTGCATTTTGGGACATGTATCACATCCACTTTCCTCTCTCTCATACTGTATACTACAGATAATCACTGATACAACTGGGTTACAGAGAAACTACCAGTCAGTTTCTGTAATCATGAGCTAAAAGGCTCCAGTGAACAGATTCCATGTAGACGAGGCTGCATTTAGACACTCAAGGGTTTAAAAACGCTCCACTCATCTTTGGCCCAGTAAGAGAAAACCGGTTCTCTGTTTTTAATTTGGTTGTACGTCTTTATATAGGGCAGATTAGGAGATAATTCTCAATATATGTGAGTAGCTTTGAGTTTGAAGACATTTTTTTGAGAAATATTCACGATGCCTTTATCCAAATAATGACCACTCAGCAGTAATGGCGTTGTATCGGACCGTTGTGGAGAAGAACTCTGGAGTTACCGTCCTCCAACCCTCAGCTATGGTCATGAGCTCTGGGTAGTGACTGAAAGAATGAGGTCGTGGATACAAGCTTCCTCTGTAGGGTTCAGCTTTAGGGATAGGATAGGTTGGGGTGAGGAGCTCAGAGTTATGCTCCTTCACGCCGAGAGGATCCAGTATAGGCGGTTCAGTATCTGGTAGGGATGTTGGTGTAGACTCTCATTCATCTGGGTCATGGTAAAGCCTTGAAGGGTGAATCTGAAACTGGACTTGTGTTTAGGGTTTGAAGTCGCTTCACATCTCCACCTTTAACCCACATTCAATGCAGTCTTAGGGTCCGTTTACACGACGACCGTTTCACTCTAAAGCAGAAATCTTTTGTTGCATCTTCAGGGACTGAAACCGGAAACTTTTCAAAATGCCACCTTCACTGTTGTCATGTCAACGGGCAAAACTCAACTCCGCTTGATGCGTGCCTATTATGGTTCCTGCCAGCCTTTGTCATGTAAGACAGCAGGCAGCCTACTATGGCCAGAACAACGACAAAACGTCGGACTGTCCGGTTTTGTCTGTGCTGCAAAAATAAAGAAGTCTTTTCTTTGCATTTCAAAACCTTCTGCATTCACAGCATCGTTTCCGAAACAATCCCTGTACACACAGATCTGCAAAAACAACTGGAAACGCTTTCGTATGTATCAGATTCAACCTTCAAGGACCTGGTTAGGATGCCTCCTTTGGTGCCCGTCTCTGGAGGTTTTCTGAGTACATCCAACTAGATGGAGACGTCAGGGTAGATGAACCCCCGACCTAAACCCCGCTGTAAACCTGTGGTGTTGGTGGAGTGAGCGATCCTCCAGACACAGCAGTAGCAGCTCTGAAGAGCTGGCCGCCACCCCCACAGGATGACATCATCAGTCCATGAAGACGCAGTGATTACTGATGGTGTAAAATGTGTCACCTGAGAAATTTATGAAGTATTTGGTGTTTTGGTAACTGATTTAGATTATCATTAAAAGTTTATGTAGAACAAAATACATGTTGTTATTTACATACAACACAAATACCCAAAAAATAAACAGGTAACACAGAGGTCCGTTTTTAAATCCCTTGAGTGTAAATACAGTAACTGTGAATATAATTAAACACCAGAACATAAAATATTTCACTTTTCCTACATGTTATTAAGTCGGTTAAAATGAGACTATGTAGCTTTTGAAGCTAATGATGATTCTGCAGACACAGAATGCTACGTCACTCATTGAATGCACTCGGGGGCTTTGCTGCTACAGCCTTACTTGGTTTGTCTAATAAGCTAATTGTAGCTAATGTTAGCAAACTTGGCGCAAATGGTTGTTTTAACGCACATTAGAGTTCATTTTCAGATTGTATGACCCTTAACCATTTTCACTGCTGCTACAATAACTTAACATTTCAGCCAAATGCTAAAAAAATAGTGTAGAAATGTAGTGTTATCCCATAATTACATCAGCCAAGGAATGATTCCAGCTGTGACCAGGAGGGAAGCCATTCAATTTTTGGAGTGGATTCAGATAAAGAGGTGGAACCAGGATTCCCCCCCCCACTTTTAAATTTCTTTTTTTTAAGCATTGCATAGCATAGGGTGTTTTTCCATATTTACCCCAATTACAAAACTACTGAGCCGAATCTATGAGTGTTAACTGTGGTGCAGATCCAGATGATCTTCACTCCGCCACTGTTCAGTAAGAGCTTGACAGACGTGATTTTTTTCAGCCTTATGAGTTCTTTTTTAACAGTTTTATGCAAAAACTAAACTGACCAAACTTTGTGGACGGATGGGACACGAGGCCAAACAAGTTCAATAGACATGCAGGACTGTTAAACGTTGGCTTTGGTGGAGTTCGGTGCTCCATTGAAAGCCATTCTAGTCGTTTATAGCTGCAGCTCAGCAAAAGCTACATAGTCTCACTTTAAATCAATAAACTTGAGTTAGCAGCTGAATCTTGGTTTGCAAAATTAAACAGTGATTTGAAAACCAAAATCCCAATTTGTCAAAAATAAATAGTTTTTTTCTTCTATCAACGTATTTCTTATTGGCTAGCACAAACATCTAGCTCACACCAGAACTGTGTAACCAAATGAACAAGTTTTTTTTTTTTTGCATAGAATTGTTGGACGTTCTTTCTAGGAGTAATTTTTACCTGATCGATAATTGAGGGCAGTTGTGGCCTTTTAGCTTCCCATGAGTTACAGCAGGAGAATTATTGCAGGAGACGGACATTGTCATGTACAACACTCAGAGAAACAACTGAAGATACCATACTTCTTGTCTAATGCATTGGCTAGGGTTACTTATCCCATAATACACAGCACTGTTTGAGTCCTGAAGCACCTGAGGGCAGAGCAGCACTACATGAATAGAGTACACAGGTTGCATACCAGACACTAAGGGTACCCACGTCATCTGCATTAGACGAGGGCAGCGTAATCTTGGTATCCTCAGTTGCTCACTTACGTGACGGAAACAGAGCCTTTAAGGTGTGAAATGAACACTCTTCTTCTGTTTTGCCAAGCAGGTGAGAAAAAGAAATAAAAAAAAATATGGTGATGGCATTTCAATCATTTGCACTATGACAATGGCAAATTAGAAGAAAAAACATCTGATGACACCTATTAATATTTCAACAATTGCATTGTGTTAAACACAAAAATTGCATCACATATTTACATTTAGTAAATAATTACTTCTGAAATTATTCCTTTGCGTGCTACTTTACAAGAAAGCAATATAGAAAACAAGGCGTTCAGGAGCAGATACAAAAGATGGACTACACTAGATTTAATCTCCATATAAAATGTTCAACAGTTCATGCATCTGGACTAGAACATGCTGAGCTACAGACGACATAGTTCATCTTTCAGTACAACAAAACTATTGACTCTATTAGAAACTAATCAGACACAGAATATATTCATAAAGCATCTGTTAGAATGCTAAATATGCATGTGCAAAAAGTGTTTTAACCGCTGTTCTTCAAGACATGACAGAAAAAGTCACAGCTTTCCCTCGCCTCTATTTTACTCTCATTGAGAATGCTTTATGAATATCCATGTATTATACAATGCACACAGCAGTAAACATGAAAAATAAAAGTACCTCTGTTAAGTTTTCTTTTTCATAGATCTTACACATCTATTTATTTATTTACAGTGTAATTGTCACACTTCAGTTAGAGACACACACAGACACCAAACTGAAGGAGAGAGAGGGAACTGAAAGAGAAATGGATGACAGAGGGCTAGTACTGCGAAGGAGCATGTACCCTTTTGGTCTTTATCCGTGCTGGAGTGTCCTGGGCGTAACGGGATGGCGAGTCGGTGAGAAAAACCTCCACGTCGTCAGGCACTTCTTCGAGAAAGTTGGAAGGAACGAGTCCCTTGTGTCCGTTGAGCTCGCCCTGCAGAGGAGGCGAGGATGGGTGAGAGGTGAGATGTTAGATGTTGGCGTTTCAGCAGCTTCTGCTAACATTTAGAGGAGGCATGAAGTTTCCTCAGTGTTATTTAAAGTGACGGTTCCATACATGTCAGGACTTACATTCAAAATCTGTTAATATTTCCCCCAAATCCTCAAGCTTTAAGTTCCTTTCATGTAGATTTGATGAATGTCTTAGACACGTGATGTCACCACTTTCATGTCTTGTGCACAAACGGTGCAATGGGTCATTTTTATTTAGCCCCTTCACACAGGAAGGCGGGACTGGTGTGTATTTATCCCACCCTATCACTCTGTATAAACGCAATGAAGCTGTAATTTTAATGGGTTGGATTGTTCTATCTCTGAGACGGCAGCAGACGTAGCAGTAGTATTAGTAGTAATAATAATAATAAAAGTGCTTTGACAGACAAAGTAAAAGCAGTGCAATAGAGACACACAAAACAGTGAGCATCGACGTTAAGAGGACAACAGTAGAAAGCAAAGGGAAATAAGGGATGAATTAAAAGATTAAAGGATGATAAAGGTCCATAAAAGCAATAATAAGACAATAAAAGGGACATCAGATAAAATCATGTCTTGCACAGACGTGTTTCCTGTAGTGCACATGTAAGGATGTCAGTCAGACGCTCTACAGACGTTTAACCAGGAAGATTCAGTACTTACATAGTAAAAGCCATCTTCATCTATTTCACCAAAAACTGTGACAACATCACCGGCACAGAAAGTCAGTTCAGCCTGTCAGAGGAGAAAGAGCCGTCAGATACATCATCCTGTTTCTTTAAGAGTGCTGAGGACTTTCTAGAACATCAAATCTACTGGGGTTTAAAGTGCTTCCTTCTCCAAATCAATGTGATGCATCTTAAACACAAGGACCGCAGCAGCTGGAAATGCATCAGATGTTGGAACTTTGAAGACAGGATTAAAACACACATCTCTCCTACGGGGGGGTCTGGAGCACACAAACCAAACATGTACAGCATGTAGGAGACACCAGAGACCAAACGGAGGAGGGGAGATGCTGGCTCAGCCAATGAGAGGCTGCCCTCGTGAGCAGTGGGGACGGGAGGGCCAGTCACCTGAAGCCCGCCTCCTCGTTTGCACAGCAACAAATGGGGGGGGAGGAAACACACACAGAGAAGACAGTACCGTACCCTCCTCACCCTCACTCACCTCCTCTTTCAGTCTGCTGCCCTCATACTGTGTCGGTGGCAGTGCCAATAGAAAGGTGAGAGTAAGTGAACGGGGGAGGGGCAAAAAATAAAAATAAAAAAACAGCACGGGAAAGTAATTCAGTCTTTGAATCCTAACTTTACCCCTTCATTCAACCTCAGTAGTTCAACATCCTGCCAAGAATGAGGTCAGATTGATACCACTCTACAGCCAGGAGAGCGTTAGCTTCACAGAGAGACTAGCGGCAGGGTGTAGCAGCTAGCACCGACCAGCTCCACTAAAACTCATCAAACAATCATATCTCATTAACCTGAAGTGTAAAACCTGAAGGAAGTTACCCCTAAAACCCTAAACTGCCGTTAATTTACACCAGGATCCGCTGCTATGGTCGGCCCCCGGTGGAGCCAGGCTCGCCTATCGAGAAGAGAAATGAGCATCAAACACCCGGCGATGTGAAAGGGCTCAGAAAGTTTAGGAGGAAATATAAAATGAAATTCACAGGAAGGAATAAAACTCTGCTCTCTCTGCACTCCCCCACTGCTGATGGGTGGTGCCCATGTGTTGGAGACTCGTCCCCTCAGGTGTAGGTGATCTGGACTGATGGAGGGAAAACCAATAAAAGAGGGCAGGAATCCTGGCTCTCCGTCTCTCGTCCACCTCCTGGTCTGGGATGCAGCAGTCGGTCTGAGAACCGACAGAACGGTTCTATCTATTATTTCTAATAGGCTCTATTTTTTTGGGTGGGGTTTAGTTTGTTTAAGTCTTGTTAGAGAAGAGGGTTAGTTCTCCATCCGACGGCCCTTTGTGGGATGGTCCGGGGTTGACGCGCCTTTTTTTTTGGTTTATTTTGGCCGACCAATCAGCTTTTCGTTGTGTCACCTGGGCTGCTTCTGGTTGGTTTGGTCGTTTATTTGATAATTTCATGCTTTGCTTTTGGCTCTTTTTTTCTGGGAGTCGTAACATAAATTCAACCAGAGATCTCTAACAGGATGGAGGAGGAGGATGAGAATCACACAGTTGGCCTCTACGTCAAAATTACTTCAAGTCTGGCACACTTCACAGGGGCTTGCTTTCCCCTGTCTCTAGTCTATGTGCTAAGCTAAGCTAGGCTAGGCTAACAGTCCCCTGGCTAAAGCTCAATGGACAGACACAAAAGTGGTATCAAGCCTCTCATTTAACTCAACAGTGAACAGACACATGTCAAGCTATTCCTTTACATTCTGAATAGAACTACAAATAGATTATCTCCATCTCACAATGTGCTTTCGTCAACATGATGGAGGAGAACGGTGAAGACAAAGTGAGGAGCTGCAGCCTCAGGAGGACAGTACCTCTACATCAATGTTAGGGGAGCTCTCTCGGGGGTCGTAGTCGTACAGAGCCACCATTCTCCGGGTCGACATGGGATGTTGGCGGCCGCTCCGCCTGTTCCTCTCTGTGGAGAGAAAAAGTCATAAAAGACAAATAAAACTCCAATGGGCAGGAATCGTGTTAAGAACTTCACTGAAGGATGAGATGACCAGTGAGGATGCTATGAGCTAAGAGCACTTCACAGATGAATTAAGATGGTGAGAGGTGAAGCAGAAGAGCATCTCACTGGACACAGACCTCTCTTGGACTTTCTGGACCTGCGATTTATTGAGCGGCCATCTTTGAAACGATCACAGTTCACTTTACAGGAAAGCAAGAGAAACAGAATTAAAGTGGGGAGAGTAGAGGGAAGGCAAAGTGTCAGTAAAACAGTTCAGTACTGACAGAACATTCATGGGCTCCTCAGGTTAGTTTAGAGGCCGTTCTTCCAACATATGTGCATTCATGACTTTTTAAATCAAAATATGGGAACAATGCGGACGCTGCAAAGTTAGAGGGCAAAGCAAATACAAATAAAACCATTAAAATATTGTTTTACCTAAGTTGTTATCAAGGTTAATGCTAATAAATAACTTGGTCACTATAACAACCAATAAATTAAAACACTGACATTTAATTTGTGATCTAATAAAGTTTCTAACCACCATTTGTCTTCATCATTGACGTCAAAGACAGCAGGTCCTAATACAAAACGTTCACAGAAAAGTTGTTCCGACTTGAGGATTTTTTCGGATTATTCTGATGCCACATGAACGCACCATTTGCTTGGCCAGACAGACACAGAAGGTGAACGGGTAAAGCGACACAATAAGCTGAGGAGGTCTTGAATGAAAATGACATCTCACCTAACTTCTCCACCGGAGTGTTGAGCGGCAGGAAACCCTGTTTGAGGAGCTGGTCCATCATTTCGTCATCCTCCGTTTGGATCTCAGAGACCATGTTACAAGGGATCAGACCCACTCGATCTCGGATCTCCGCCCTGTAGAAGCCATCCGTGTCTTTATTCCCAAACACCTGGAATCAAAACAAAACATCAGGGGATGACATGCAGACAGACAACAAAGGATGGGTACCAGGAAAAAACCTGCAACAAGGATTGGCTAAGACGCCGCCCCCACCTTGATGATCTGGCCCTCCTTGAACGGCAGCTCCTCATCGGCAGCGTCAGGGTTGGGCGACATGGACATGGGGTCGTAGTCAAACAACGCCACAAACACGCGGGTCACCTCCTCCGGCTCGGACTCGTCGTAGAAATCCAGGGAGCGGCGTCCACGCCCGTGTCTGCGCCCGCCATAGCCGTCTGAAACATAGAGGAGGCCTCTGCTGCTACTACCAGCCTTATACAGCCACGCTGGCTGTAGAGGCAATGAGAGCAGAAGATGTCTCTTTGTTAGAGCTGACAGGGGAGAGGGCGATGAGATGCATGTGTGAAAGAAGAGCCAGAAATCCAACGAGATACTTTTGGTTTTAATCTTTACATTAACAAGCGTGCGTTTTTACAAGAGGACGATCATTTATAGATCAAAAGGATCCTGGAAAACTCTTTTATTTCAAGCTGATTTGATTCTGCGACGCATTATTTACCGGTCTCTCTAAAAATACAAGGTCCTCATATATAAAGCTCTTAATGGGTTAGCAACAAGCTAGGGAAGCCAGCTCACTGAAAACGTATCTCTTCATTTTAACTAGATATGACCTTTCAGAGACATCCTTCAAACTCATTTGCACATTGAGCATCTGCAATACTTTTATTTTCTATTCCTGTTTTGTTCTTTTTGTCTTTTTTTTTAGCACTTGCTGCCTGTAACTCCTTCATTGGAAGCACTTTTAGCTGCATGTCTTGAATAAAGTTGCTATACAAATAAAATGTATCATAATTATGAACTTCGACAACGATGCTGCACCAAAAGCAGAGGATGCGTTTACAGTAAAGGCCGTGTCCTTCGTTCACACATCTCTGCTCGCTGGCGTGACAGTCACCAAACATCATACCACACGGTCAACACAGCACAGACAGGAAAACACACAACAAGCAGGTTTTTTTGGAGTGCAAAGGAACGACAACCAGGAGGTCACAAGTTAACACTGCACTATTGTTCATTGCTGTTTCACTGCCTTATCTCACAGAGGCTGATATACATGCATGCTTTCCCGGGACTGGACGCGATGAGGGCAGCATTCTGACATCAGGTGCATGCTTGTTAGGTCAGAAAACAATGTGCAGCCAAAAAGGACAAAGGAGGATAAAACATCAAATATCCCAGCAGTTCCTGGACACCCTGATATCAGGGACAGTGAGGGAGGGATGAACCTGATATCAGTTCTTCATGCTTCTTATGGATCTCCATGTTAAATGTTTCAATGGCAGTCTGAAGAATGGCGCCGGAGATACCGCAACCGATGCTAACCAAGCAACTGAAATTTTGGAATGTGCAAAGTGTGCTTCGACAGCGTCAAACGTGTTAATGAATGTGCGACGGAGCGATACCAACAATGCACCAACTCATCCAGTAATGCTTCTTACTGTGGTGATAGCAGCTCATGCAAAACATAAAGAAACCGAGCTACTGGCTCATGAGGGCGGCAGGAGGAGAAGGAAAAGAGGAGGTGGTGGAGAAGCTCAGGTAGAGTAGAGTAGGGTGGGGTGGGAGAGTGGGCTGGATATGGAGGGTGAACGGGAAGAGTGGGTGAGTTGGGGGGTTTCTTGGGGGAGAACATACAGGGAAGGGATTTTCATTCTCCAGCAACGGGAAAAGTGGCCAGTGTCGTCTTCCCCCGTCAGCTTTATCAGCTAAGCTAAGCTAGGCTAAAAGCAGCTAGCTGTCCAGCACACACCTCTATGATATCATGTGTTCAACAGCGATTCTTTGCCTTTTCTGACCTTGTCAAAGGTGATCTTGGAGAGAAGCCGCACCACATACCATATTGATCCTCTGAGGACATAGATCGCCATGTCCTGCGCCGAGCTACACTGCCATAGTAAACATCCTCCTTGACGGGTGAGAGGTTCCCCTCACTCCCCTCACTGTTACTGTCCATGGTGATCTCTACAGAAGACACAGCGTTACGGTCAGAGATCCCCCCTGCACACACACACTCCGCTCTACCCCATGGCCCATTCACTCATGCTGAGACAGTAGGATGATGAGGTTGCCCTGAGGGTGGGGAGTAGGGGGTGTACAAGGCAACAGGTTTCACTCTGGAGTTGCTGGGTGTAAAACAGCAATGCTTGCACTGTTGCAGGGAGCTCAGATTGGATGGAAACATTTGAACCCACAGTAAAACATCAGGAGTGTATCAGGGATCAGGGATGACTTTTCCTGCAAAACTGCGTGTGAAGCTCATGAGGATGGACGGCTACATGGTGTGCAAACACCCCACAAAGTAAGGGCCTACGTGGTTGTTTCAGCTCTATGGGAGATGTACAGCTCGGCTCACATGGTAAAGGGAAACACATGGTATAAATAGCACAAACATCAGTGGCCCTGCAGGTGGGGATGAGGCGTCTCCTCATGTGGTGACCTCACTAACCAATGGATGGGATTGGCCGTTGTTGAGGGGGCGTGCCGATGCGAACCAGCCTCCTCCCTGAGTGGTCCAGGTGATCAGCGCTCCCGTGTGACGTCGAGTTCCCGATGATCTTTAGAGTGAGAAAACAACAGGTGAGAGGTCAGAACAACGAACCGGCTGCATTTTGAAGATGAGTAAACATTTAAAAGAATCCCACAATCCTGTTCAAACAACTAAAAAAAACCATAAGAGCAAATGATGTGGCTTCCATTTGTCCTTAGGGAGACAAAATAATAGTAAGAAATAAAAAGAAAGAAACCCAACAAACCATCAACACAAGTAACTCAAATCAACCCCAACACAACGACATGGACCGGGGCGTAGAAGGGTCAGATGTTTAGCTAAAGACCATTTGTTTTGTTCTGTGCATGTCAGCTCCATGATGGGAAAAGAAAGCAAGTGATCACAGGTGCAGATCCCTGAGGGGGGCGGACCCAAACTTCTGAAAAACATGAAGAAGATAATGTTTTCACTTATTGTTGGTTTGTTAGTATATGACAGGGAACAACCAATTAAATCTGGAGTGGATCTGGATAAAGGATGGATCCATTGATTTTTATATTTTCTTTTACTTTGCAAGATTAGGCTTTTTGGAAAGTTTGGTAAGTCAATAAACTACTTTTCATGAACCTTGGTGGAACCGTTGAATTCTGGATTAGATCCGGATTAAGAGGTGGATCAATGATTCCCCCCCCCCAACTCTAAGATTTGCTCTGTATTGATTCCCTTCTAATGATGTCACTGAGTAAATGAAATGTGTGCCAACTGAGTGTGTAGATCTGAGCCAATGGGAAAAGGGTCTTAGTGACGGTGAAACTAAAGTTTCACAGATAAAACTATGGTCCTACCATAGACACCTGGAGTCTGGTTTAACAGCATGTCCACCAGGAGCAGAGGGCATTTTAAACTGAATAAGTTACATAAATTAAGTGGACATTTCTCAGGGCATGAAATATCCACCTGCAGTTTGCAATTTGCAGACTAATTCTGAGGTTGCAGGTAAAAAAAATTAACAACTTGCAACTTTGTTTATCTTGCACTGTTTGCTAATCTTGCACTGATTGTTTATCTTGCACTGATTATCTATTTTTTATCTTATCTATTTTGTACCATTTGCACTGATTTTTATCTTGTTCTACCTGTACTGAAGAGAAGCCACATGGAATTTCATTGTAACTGCGTATAATGACAATAAAGATCATTCTGATTCTGATGTTACAGGTTACAAAAATTGGTATTATTAATCATAATTTAGTCAAATTCCAGCGCACTAAAGCTCATGTAGTTTGAGAATATCTGCGGTTCACGATCCTTGCTGTAGTATCACATAAGGCCCCAAAATAAGGGCGGTTTTATTTCTTAATTTCATAAACCACAAAAACTACCTCGATAATGGTCGACAGTTCCCAGAATGCAATGCAAAGCATGAAGAAAATACCGAGAGACAATTTTGTCATTTCTCGCCAAATCTGAACAACTTGCAATATTGCAGGTAACAGAAAGTATTTCATGCCCTGTATCTTCTACTATTGAGCACGGTAAACATCTTAAAGTAAGAGAGATTACTATTACTTTTGTCTCATAGTAAAAGGTCGCAATAATAAGCAGAGGTTTCACTTTGCCACAGTGATGTCATTCACTTCAACGCCTCATTGGACAGATGAGTGGAAAAAATCCATTACCTGGATATTCATTACATTAGCTGTATAAGTCAGGTTCATCCTGTTTTATGGAGGTAGACTACAAAGGACACTCATCAAGCCCTGTTTATTTTATTCTGTATGCCGATCTATGACCCCCCTCCCAAACACTGTCCCCCCAAAATGTAATGAGATCTACACCCTTGCAAATGACAGCACAAAAGACAAATGATGAGAAAGAGTGGATGAGAAGATGGATAAAGATGTGGTTAGATGAGCAAAGCCATTACAGCTTCAGCCTGGAGCTTTCTATCACAACAATCAAAACATTTAATGAGAAAACTGATGATGAACAAAAGATTATTCTGCTGACACAAATGAAAGAGAAAAGCAAGAGATGAGGGCTGAATAAGGCCTAATTTTGTTCATGAAGCAATGAGAGGCAGGAGAGGCTGAAATGAAGCTACAAGCACAAGGTGGAGCGATACGGTGGAGCGATACGGCTGCAGCTCCAGTGGGCGAAGCATAGAGGGCGACATGTGAAGCTGGCAGCTGGGGCAGGGGGAAGAGAGGACGGGGGGGGGCAAAGCGTCCCCATGCGCTGAGACTTCCCTTTAAAATGGAACCTTTCCTCTCAAAGACATGAGAAGTCAAAACTTAGTTAAATGGCCTTTAGGTAATTGAAGCTTTTTCTTTAAAATCCACATGACATTCTGAGTAATTCACACAAAATAAAACATCAAACCAGACCGACCATGAACAAGAGTCACAAAATGAAAAAGAAGAGAACAAAAGAGGGAGGAGAGGGGTAATCATAAAGAAAAGAACAAACAGACAACAGTAAGAAATGGCTGCAGCTTGCTGATGGAAAGTACAGCAGAAAGTCTGAATCACACACCAGCGGCTGGTCCCGGTTGAGCCTGGACAAAGACTGCGCCCTAGCCTCCCTGTGGGGGCTGTAATAGACCCTGTCCAGCTCGTTCAGCCTGCCCTCGCTCAAGGCCCCGTCCCTGGAGTAGTTTCGTGGCCCGTTTTCCCGACCAGGCCCAAAGTGGTCCCTGTTCCTAAAGTCACCCGTGTGTACAAACTTGGCTGCAGTCACTGGGGCGTCAGAGAACTCCTCCTCCACGCTACACTGCCGGGTCAAAGTTCTTTTACGGCCCATAGCCAGCGCCCGCCTCTCCACCGGGCCTTCACAGTGGATGATGTGTACAGGCCCCCGTATGAGGCCCCCGTGAGCATAGTACCCTCGATGGCCGTGGCCTAGAGAGCTTTCCTCCTCGCTGCCACAGTCCAAACCACTATCAGGACTCTTGGTGTTCTGGCGGTTGGGTCGGCCCAAGCTGCGATCGTCCGGGTTGTAGCAATATCGGCTGTCAGTGAAGCGAGGGGAGGAGCGCTGGCGCTGGAGGGGGCGGGAGTTCTTGCTGGGGGTGACGTGGTTGTGCATGTCCTGGGGGAACATCCTTCGCTGGGTGTGTGGCGTTCCCGGCCGCCCGCCATCTTCGAAGCACAGGCGCTGGCCCATGCCGTCCACGCCGTCCAACTCTTCCTCCGCCACCTCGGGGATGCTGTGGAGACGCTTGCTGCGGAGCGACTTCTGCTTCACCACCTCCCTCTGGAGGTCCCAGCAGTCCCTTTCCTCGGCTAAGTCCTGACGCTTGTAATACGCCTTCAGTCACGAGTAGGAGGCAGAGTCCCACAGTGTCACAGTTCAATTCAAAAGGTTCAGTTTAGTGTTTTTGTGAGGGGGGGTTGAAAAGTTTTTCGAAGGTTTTAGAACAGGCAGGAAACAACACAGTATGTGAATAGAACAAATGGGGAGGGAAGACAAAATAAAGACAGAATTAGTTATTTGTGGCAATGTTGTAAGACATGCAGTCTCATTCCGTGAGAAGAAAATGGCATGCACTGACAGGAATCTGAAAAAGGCTAAAAAATGGAGCGATAAATGATAAAACAGCAGGAGCACAGAGGTTAAACGTGGAGAAAGAGATCTGGCTTGTGAGAAATGAGAAATATACAAACTAAGAGTAAGTGAGTCTCAACATTATGGATGGATAAATGAAAACATTATGGATGAAATAAATCAAACAAAAAAAATAGCCAAGAGTTAACAACATGTCGGGACATACTGCATCAAGACAACAATTTCATTAATGTAGCAAACACACAACTTCTCTATGTTAACAGAAAACAGCAGAGACAAATTTAACCTGAACTCTTCCCTTAAAGTCGGACTCACACTACAGGAGAACCGGGACGATTCACCCCACCACACAATCGGAGAACTGGTCTGAACTTTGGTAGGTTTATGTTTGATATTTCAGGTTTTAAATGCAGACAATTACATCATTACTTTGAAGCAGGACCACTACAGCCAATGAGAGAGACATCTCGGAGCAGCTGATGGTGCTGCCCAGCAACGGTAAACATTTTAGCCTTTTATGCTAACATTAGCTAGCATACTCATCTCCCCTCCACTTCTCTCTGAAGGATTGTCAGCCCTTATTGACCACGTCTCCCAACCATTTCCTCACACACCTTGTTTTGTTTCTTGTTTTCACACTACATAGTAGGCTGATGGCTACGCTACCTTTGTTAGCCATTTTGTGAAGTTACGCAGCTGCTTGTCCAGAGATCATGTGAGGCGGTGCATTCATTGATTCTTTGGGCAGGACAATGAAATCCTGTAGTTACTGAAGAATCTTTTAGTGTGTGCATGTTTGAGATTCAAGAGAATATAATCTGTGAAGATTCTTCTCTGTGAGATGAAACCTGATTTTAAAATGTAGCCTGAGCCCGGCTTAAAGGAGCACTTAAACCAAATATGAAAATTCAGTCATTATCTACTCAAAATGAGATCCCAAACTGACCTCAAAAGACGTTATTTACACTCCGTTTTAAGCTCTTAGCTAAAAGTGTTAGCACACATCCTGCTGGAGGAAGGTGCACCAGCATGAACACCTGTACATGCACCGCTAGACAAGAGCGAAAAGTGTGTTTAGCCACTATCCACAGACGGAGAGAGCTCTCTGGTTGTATCAACAAGTGCATCTGTTGGATCATTACATTTTGTTTTTTTTGTGAGAGTAATGAGGTATGGAGAGTTAGCCGTGTCCCAATTCAGGGGCTGCGTCCTTCGAGGGACCTGGTCTACAAAGTCCTGTCCTTGGTCGACTGCAGCCGCCAAAAGGCCAGGCTGCATTGAGTGCTTTTAAATGAGATTGTCTGGTCTATGGAGAATCTCACCAGCTCTTCCTGTTTTTGCCCTTCGGTTACGAGGCGCTGTGATGTATTCGGTCTGCACATGCAGCCTTTGGAGGATGCGGCCCCTGAATTGTGCACCCTCCTCAGACGGGATGTGCACAAACGCCTTTAGCTCAAGAGGCTACAGCGAAGATTTCAGCCAAAGAAGGGGTGTAAATAACATCTTTTCAAATCAATCAAATCATTTTGGGATCTCAGGGCTTCTGGAAACATGTTTGTTTTCAGTTGTTTAGCAGAATGCTACATGAATGCTACTGTTTATCTAACTGTGAAGATCGATTAAGAAACTTCACCTGACTCTCCATCAGCATTGGGTTGAGGAGATAATGACAAAATTTTAATTTTTGAGTGACCTGTTGCTTTAAAATGATCTAATTTAAACCTTTACATTGTTATTAGACATATTTTATAATCATTTACTCTTATAGAAATATGGGGGCAATGAAGAAAAGGAGAAACACACCAATGGACACCCTCATTAACACCACATACTGAACAGATAAATAGACATAAACAGGGACAACATTACCAAATTAGCACTGATTTCTTATCAATACCACTACAGGACCTCTGTTATTTATCATGATGGCAGATTTCCATCCATTCATCCCCTCTGAAATAAAGACAGGATCACGTACCGACAATGTTCTACACCCACCATCGTAAAGTTAAACACCAGGACATGACAGACGTAAACAAAAGTGGATATTTCCATTTAAGTACTCACTTAAATGAGATTCCCATATGCACTTCATATGCCCTGACCCTCTGATACGGTACAGTACATTACATTTACACATTCTAACATTGAACGCTCCTTTGGTGCAGCATTAAGAGCATCAAAATGCAAGACGAGACATTAAAACACACTTTAGTTAACAGCTTCACGCTCTCACATGCTGTACAGTAATGTACACACAGCCATTCCCATGAGCTCAGCCTTGAATGTATAAAGCAGTGCTGGGGGGGGCGGGGCGGCGTGGAGGAAAGGCGGGGCAGCTCAGCCAAGCAAAGCCACGACGGGCCTGGTTGTTGAGCCTGTGAAAGAGAACACGTGGGAAGACATCCCCCCTGCCAACCTGCGTCTTCCCCACACTCTTCCTCCTTTACCACGAGCGGCTGATGGTACGTACCTTCAGAGTGTTGTGAGAGTTGATGCTGCGCCTGCGGCCCTCCTCCAGCTGCATCTCAGAGTACAGATCCTCCTCGTCCTCCTCCATTATGTCGGACAGGTCAGAGCCTCGGCTGCTCTCGGTGTAGTACTCCTCGCTGTGGTTGTAGTGGTGATGATGGTGCTGATGGAAAATAAAGAACAGAAGAAGCATATGAGGTAGAGATGAGCAAGTTTATCTATGCAATGGTGGTTATTTTTTTCATCTGTTACCAAAATAACTACAGGACAGATTTCCACGAAACATGTAATAATGGGGCATTGGCTGGAAAAGGTCCAGATAAAGGGGCAGATCCAGGAATTTTCTTTAACCATCTGAGGTCTATAGACATGCAGACATGTTTTTACAATATTTCCATTGATATCTTCCTGTTAGAACACCATAGAAATGTTGCTGGAATCTCTAGACTCTCCTCCTCTGAGTCTTTACTCTCCTTACAATGACTCACAGAGAGGAGTGGTGGTGGATTTCTGTTGGATTCTTTATATGAGTATTTGATTTGTTATGCTCATTTTTCATTTGCACACCTTTCATGAAACTTCATATGTAGTATGAAGTCATTTTTTAGGAAATCATGAAGATGTTAGCTGCTGGTTATCATTTTTTTTTAAAGGAGTCTGGTACCTCTGGTGACTGCTGAGTTCAGTCAGAGGCTGAACTGGACAAAGGCATGCACACCTTAGGTTGCTGGTTAGCTTACAGCTAATGCACAGTAAGGTATTTAGGCTGGATAGATGAAGTACTGATACACACTCACTGACTGTCTGAACACAGCTCGATGTTTTCTGTACAGTACCTGTCTGCCCAGCTCTGAGCCTCTGAGGAATTCATCCACCGAGGCTCCTCTCCTCCTCGCATGAGGAGAGTCGTATCCATCCTCCTCCTCGTCAGAGTTGAGTGGATGCAAGGCGTTCCCTCGCTCACTAAAGATGTTCCTTTTCTCAACCTGATGAGACAGATGTTAGACTTTTAGACTGAAAATAACAACATTCTAGAACCAAGTGAAAAATATTTGAGATATTTAGAATTCTCATTTTATGCCAGAGTAGTATCGAAATAATAATATACATATACCATCAATACAAGTGAAATTATCTTCCTGTCAGACCAACGGCACCATGAGAATTCCGGATCAATAACAGATTGTATCCCATGCTGATCAATACTGCTCTATCATTAAATATCCACTCACCCGGTTGCCCTCGGCAAACACTCTCTGGGCAGCTTCCCTGGCCATGGCCTTGGCGATGGTGTTGGGGATGGGGACTCCCTGAGGCTGCGGCAGGATCCTCTGAGGAGATGGCGATCGCCGTGGCTGGAAGGGCGGCGGCTCCAGGTTGGGACCGTGCATTGGTGGAAGGGGAGAGGGGGCTCTCTCCCAGGGCTGGGCTGATCTCAGGCCCACCTCGTGCTCTTTGGTTTCTGGCTCTCTGGCACTTACTAATGGTTTGGATTTGGGTATGGGGTGGCGCTGGAAATGAGGCTGGGGTGAGGGATGGGGAGGAGGAGGGTGGTGGACGGGCTGCGAGTGTGGCTGAGCGTGGGGCAGCGTGTGGGGCTGGGCTCGAGGCAGAGGCTGCACTTGAGGCTGAGGATGGTTCGGGGGGTACGTTGACGGGTAGGGAGGATGGGTTTGTGACTGTACTGGAGGGGTGATAGGGTGGGGAGGTGCGCTGGTTCGGCGGGAGAGGTGCGGAGAGCCCAAGAGATTGTGCGGGATGACGGCCACGGGCGAGTCCTGGGACTCTCCTTGTGTTGATAACGTCCTCACAATGACTTCTCTGGCCTCCAGACACTGAATCCTGTTTAACTCCACGGTCACATAGTCTGCTGTGGGGTATAAGACCTCTGCTATCTGCATGCACAAAGAACCAGACAGTCCTTAGTCCACAGCAGCACTCACTCTGTAATCTAGCATCAGACAAACAAGTCTGTCTACATGCATGCTAATCTGCTGGATGTTATTAAAAATCCTAACACACAGTTTGTAGATATGGAGCTCCGGTGCAATAAACTGATCAAGCTTAAATATTAACTACTTACTTACGACTAGGGCTGATGGTTTATCCAATAATCAGAAATGATAAACATTTGCAGTAAAATTAAAATCTAACCAAGTATAATTTACTCAAGTACCAAACTTAAATACAATCTTGAGGTACTTACACTTCGAGTTTTTCCACTCATCAACATTTCGAGTCAAATATTCTACTTTTTTCCTCCATTTTTTAATGGAGGCTGTTACTTGTGATGTGTAGCCAATCAGATGGTGTTGTGGTGATTGACAGCTGGGTCACAGATTCCTGTTTACCTCCACTAAGGAGGTTGTGTTTTCAGCCATGTCTGTTTATCTGTTAGCAGGATTATGTAAAAACTACTGGATGGATTTCCAATGAACTTGTTGGGAGGATGAGCACTGAGCCAGGAAAGAATGCATTAGATTCTGGTATGGATATGGATAAAGGAATATGGGGATTTGTTTTTCTATGTAAAATAGCAACATATTCTTAGATCTTGGAGAAAAAAAACCCATTTAGGTGGTTGTTAAGTATGAGTTTGCATAATTTGGTGCAGATCCATTTAAAAGTCTGGATCTATTGGATTTAAACATGATTTAATAGGAGCATAATCCGTTTTTCAGCGGCTGGACACCAACAAATAAGGCTAGAAAGCCACCAGTGTGTAGCTGAAATACTGGGGATTCACTCCACTGTGATCAGATCTATCTAACCCTACACTAATGCAAGTGCTTCAGGCTTGCTGAATATGGTCACTTATTTTCTTTGTCATCTGTCCAGCATGCTGAATTAAAATTTAAATGATAGTTGACAAAGTTTTGGAAAATAATCATTTCTGATGAGGATTTGTCAAACAGCCAGAAGTTTTTTTTCTGGGTGGATGTTGTGGGTGAAATTTAGATGGAAGCCCCAGAAATTTTTATACATATATGATTATTTATGCATTTGTAGTGCCTTAATCTTATGTCCCAGAAAAATGGACCAGCTGGTGATGATCGAAGCTACAGGCTAACAGGAATGAATAAAACATCCTGAGGTGCTGGAGGCGGGTCTGGGCCTATTACAGTCTTTTTTTAATCATGGAGGCATTATATGATTTCTCCAGCAGGTGGCAGTAGAGTATCACCCACAGAAGTCACCGCTGAGGAAGGCAAAGGCAGCTGTTTTAAGATTATTATTATAAAACATGAATTCGGTACCTTTTGTCCCTTTGTGCACACGGCGTAGCCTATCACGCTGGCCCCGTTGGAGGTTCCTGAAGACGTGAGAGGCGGCGGCTTCCATCTGACCTGCAGGATCCCGGGCGTCTGACCACACTGGACCTGCACCTCCTGGGGAGGGAGAGGAGGTCCTGGGGAGGACAACACAGACACCAGATAAGGAGAGGAAAAGAGAAAGCTCACCAGCAGCTGAACTATTTCTGGCTACCTGATGAAAAAAAGAATTTGCTGACGTCAGCAGCTTCTCATATTCAGAATGAAATGAGGATATTTTCATTCTGTGGATTATATGTCACATCTCAAGGACTGTATATAGCCTAACCTTGTGGTATTGTCAGGACTGTACTGGCTGAAAAAGCAAAGTTAGCCAACACTTAACCATCAGATATACAGTACCAGTCAAAAGTTTGGACACACCTTCTCATTCAATGGTTTTTATTTATTTTAATTATTTTCTACATTGTAGATTAATACTGAAGACATCAAAACTATGAAAGAACACATATGGAATTATGTAGTAAACAAAAAAGTGTTAAACAAATCAGAATATGTTTTATATTTTAGATTCTTCAAAGTAGCCCCCTTTTGCTTTGATGACAGCTTTGCACACCCTTGGCATTCTCTCAGTCAGCTTCATGAGGTCGTCTCCTGGAATGGTTTTGAATTAACAGGTATGCCTTGTCAAGAGTCAATTTGTGGAATTACTTGCCTTCTTAATGTGTTTGAGACCATCAGTTGTGTTGTGCAGAGGTAGGGTTAGTACACAGTGGATAGCCCTATTTGACTACTGTTGTAATCCATATTATGGCAAGAACCACTCAACTCAGTAAAGAGAAACGACAGTCCATCATTACTTTAAGACATGAAGGTCAGTCGATCCGAAAAATTTCAAGAACTTTGAATGTATCCTCAAGTGCAGTCGCAAAAACCATCAAACGCTATGATGAAACTGGCTCTCATGAGGACCACCCCAGGAAAGGAAGACCAAGAGTTACCTCTGCTGCAGAGGATAAGTTCATTAGAGTTACCAGCCTCAGAAACCGCAAATTAACAGCACCTCAGATTAGAGCCCACATAAATTCTTCACAGAGTTCAAGTAGCAGAAAAATGTCAACATCAACTGTTCAGAGGAGACTGCGTGAATCAGGCCTTCATGGTCGAATTGCTGCAAAGAAGCCACTACTGAGGATGAACAACAAGAAGAAGAGAATTGTTTGGGCCAAGAAACACAAGGGATGGACATTAGACCAGTGGAAATCTGTACTTTGGTCTGATGAATCCAGATTTGAGATTTTTGGTTCCAACTGCCGTGTCTTTGTGAGACGCAGAGAAGGTGAGCGGATGGTTTCTTCATGTGTGGTTCCCACCATGAAGCATGGAGGAGGAGGTGTGATGGTGTGGGGTGCTTTGCTGGTGACACTGTTGGTGATTTATTCAAAATTCAAGGCACACTTAACCAGCATGGCTATCACAGCATTCTGCAGCGCCATGCCATCCCATCTGGTTTGCACTTACTGGGACCATCATTTGTTTTTCAACAAGACAATGACCCCAAACACACCTCCAGGCTATGTAAGGGCTATTTGACCAAGAAGGAAAGTGATGGAGTGCTGCGTCAGATGACCTGGCCTCCACAATCACCCGACCTAAACCCAATTGAGATGGTTTGGGATGAGTTGGACCGCAGAGTGAAGGAAAAGCAGCCAACAAGTGCTTAGCACCTCTGGGAAGTCCTTCAAGACTGTTGGAAAACCATTCCAGGAGACGACCTCATGAAGCTGACTGAGAGAATGCCAAGGGTGTGCAAAGCTGTCATCAAAGCAAAAGGGGGCTGTTTGAAGAATCTAAAATATAAAACATATTCTGATTTGTTTAACACTTTTTTGTTTACTACATAATTCCATATGTGTTCTTTCATAGTTTCGATGTCTTCAGTATTAATCTACAATGTAGAAAATAATTAAAATAAATAAAAACCATTGAATGAGAAGGTGTGTCCAAACTTTTGACTGGTACTGTATATAAAAAAAACACAGTTTTCTATTTCGATAATAACCACCGAACCCATCTGTGCAGGGCTGCTGCTCCCCTCCCGGAGCAGACGCAGTCAGCAGTGTCCGAGAACCTACATCAACACAATCTTAATCACATTTCTACACCGGCTGTCAGCCGACAACACACACAGCAGCAGAGGCTGTTTCCTCCTGTCGTTTTGAACCTGCGCCTGTCTTAAACAAGCTCCTCAGAGAGGATTTCAATTAATATCTGTAGAGGAAACACTTTCATTAGTGCTGGACATGAACAGCAGGTATCCAGGCAGGGAATTAGACGCTGCTCTCCAACACCACACATGTGAAAGAGATGCTTGAGCTCAACTGGTTCTTTTTCCTGCTTAAATAAAGGTTCAATAATAAATACGATAAATAAAACAGTGCAAAAACTAAAATCTAAGATGAAAAATATCAAATCAAGGAAAGATTTACTACCAGATATTTCCTCTTACCAGGCACTTTCATGTTAGAGCATTTCACTTGTTACAGGCTATTTTGTCCTTAATAATCTTAATAAGATATTATAACTTCTTACTTTTCCTCGTTCTGAGTGACTTAATGTTTGAAACTACAATTACCAGAAGAACAGAAGAAGCTACTTTGTTGAAGAAACCAATCTTTTTTCTAGTAGTACCTCCCAAAGGTACATTTACCTCAGTCAGGATTATTCATTGTAAACCCAATGTGCTATTTCATAATAGCATAGTGTGCTGTGGGATAATGACCTCCATCAATGACAGTTGGAGGAGGTTCTGTCTTCACCCATGTTTGTTTTTCCACAACATACATCTCAAAGTTGTGGACAGACTGTGATGAAATCTTGTGTCGGGACGGATCTCGGGCCATTGGAAGAGTTGGTTAAATTTTGGGATTAGATCTGGGCACAGATGCAGATTCTGGATCAGTTTTTCCACTTCTTTCATTTCCAATTATTTCGCCAATATCATGAAATAACAGGTCATTCAAAAGAAAACTCCTCATGATGTTCAAACCACTGCTGTGCACATTTGGTTCCAGATCCAGATCACAATCCAGATCACGATCCAGATCTGATGCGCGCTCAGTTATTCCTAGGACCAGATGATTTAATCCCTTGGTCGTTACACAGTCATTAGATGGATTAATAATAATTTATATTTAGACCAAAAATAGATGAAGATCCTCCATTTTGGAAATCATATTTTTGTTGATAACTCAAAATCTACTGATGATAAACACATGATTCCAAAGACTTCAGTGTTTTTTTTAATCATTGCTGCTGATGCACCTCTGATTTTGTTTTGACTTATACTCCTGGTCGTTTCTTCAGGTTTTAGTGATGCATCAGCAGAGATTTGCAGAGTCTAGCTTGTGTTGAAGCCTCCTTGAGTCCAAGCGGACTTTAAAGAAGTTCTCTTGAGGTGTTTCTGGACGGACAAACCAAAAACATCCACAGCTGTCGCACACACAAAATAAAACTGTTGTATTGCTACGAACTAATAAAGTTCCTTGTTTAAAGAACACAAGCCTCCAGACAGCGTCTCTTTATTGACTGAGACTGTTTCAGACGCTTCTAATTAACATGTTCAATAAAAAGATCATTTAATGAACTCTCAGCATGTTAGCTGCCAACAGAAGATTTAAACTTCAGCTTCCCTTTCTCTCTGTCCTCCACTTTTCTTCTCTACCCTCCCTCCATTCATTCTTTATTCATCTCTCTTATGTCTTGATTGTAATTTTCTGCTTCCGTCTTATCCTGGCATCTAAACAATGAGGCTTTTGGCCTCCGTTTCATGTCGAGTACAGATGAAATAATCCTAATCCCACCCTCCTGACCACATATGACTTGTCTGCACCGGCACACAGAGAGCTGTGCCATAAATGTAGCTGGCAGTGGAGAAATTCACTCTTATTAGCCTGACGGACCAGAGTTAGCGGCGGCAACAGCAAAGCATCAACAAGCCTCATGGGGGAAAAAAAAAATCCTAGAGATCTACGCTCACTATTTACACCGGTTTGGCGTCAGGAGACTTGTTTCCAGCGTTTTAATCCGCTAACGCTTCTTCAACATTTCCTCGCCGCTCTTGTTTCTTTTTCTCTACCAGGAATGTGTCTTATCACAGGAGTACACACTGACTGTGTACTGTGTGTACAGGTAGAAGCGCTCAGAGCGAGCAGCTGAGTAAATAAATAGACTGCTGTGTTGGATGTAAATTATCAGAAGGCGTTCATTGTGAAATATCAGATGTCTTTGAAGCAGAGCAGAATGTTAGACAATAGGAGTGGAGATCAGAAGGAGAAGAAAAACACTAAGAAAACAAAGACTGGTTCAGTCTCATCAATCTGGTTTCCAGCTACATCTGACACGTGTTTAAATGAAAAAAACAGATAACTGTACACTATCTGTTCACCACCAAACAGGAAGCAGACAAGTGAATGAATAGCTGGTGAACGTAGCAGTGCCACTGAGTATTACATTTAGTAACTAAAAAGGGACTAAATATTGGATTTCATTGTCCAGGTGGTCAAAAACATCACCTGAATGCTAACAACTTTATACTGGGCCCAAAGCTAACACAATAATGTTGTTCAATAGTATGATGAATCAATAAATAAACATACTGAAGCACCCACACTGGCTATTCCATCTTTCCTTAGCCATTATGCTAGCTAACTTGGTCACCACTAAACTGAAAGCAATTATTATGAAGGTAGCAGACGGCTACATCTGATTGGCCAAAAGGTATGAATGCATGCCCCATGTATCCAGGGCTCTATCTGATACAGGAGGTAGTTCAAATGTTTGTATGCTGTGTGCTAATGCATGGAGCATGGAAATAAACCAATCTGTCCAGTTAATCAGACTTTGTGCAGTTTTTAGAGCGTCTGAGCCTCTAAGCTAAAGAGTTTGTGTGAACACAACAAGCTCGAAAGCATGTGAATGTGCAACTAGACTACTAGAAGATCAACAAGAACTCTGCATACCTCAGTGTTTACCTGCACCCACCTCCGATGAGGCTACAGTGAAGATTCATCTTGAGGGTGTAAATAATGTCTTTTCAAATCAGTTTGGACTCAAACTCAGGACCTCTGGAGGCTGGGATTACGCCGTATATGAGCTGTACGGAGTCATTTTATGGTTGTTTTTGGTTGTTCACTTGACTTTCCATCTGCATGGGGGTGAGTAGATCATGACTGACTTTGCATCTTTGAGTAAACTCTGTCCTCTTGGCAGGTATTTTGTTAAAACATGGTCTTATCTTAGTCTGAAAGACTGTTAGCATTTGCAAATTAGCACTAAATGCCCATAGCATACCTGTCCATACTTTTGCTGCTTTCTAAATTTGTGTATTGGTTTGTGTTCTATGCTGCCCTAACACAGGAATTTCCCCCCTGTGGGATGAATAAAGTATCTTCTTATCTTTTCTGACATACAAAGTACAGTTAAGGTTAGTTTTGTTCGTTTTGCATGAATTGGTCATTTTTAATATGAGAATTAAAAATTTTGATCCAATGATGGTGCCTGATGAAAAGCCAACAGACCAACATTAGCATCCCTTAATATCCCAGTAGATGTAGTGGTGGCTATGTAACAACGTTCTGGCTTCCTGAACAGATAGAAGTGTTAATGTTGTGGAGGCTGACCTGCGTGCTGAGTGCAGAACTCCACAGAGATTTCCCTCTTTTCCCGTTGATCCATCGGAAGCTGCCAAGGCACCTGATGCGGCTGCGCCACAACCTTCACCTTGTAAACTGTCATGGGCTTCAAGTTGAAGAACTTGTACTTATAGCCCCCCGCCTTGACCATGTCGTACTCTGCACCGTTGAGGAAGATGGTGTGACTGTAGTTGCTGTTGCTCGCCATCCAAGAGAGCTCAGCGGAGACCTGCGTGATGTTGTCCACCCGCAGGTAGTACGGTGCCACCACCACATCCTTCCCCACGAGAATAGTGCACCGGAGCTCGTCCGACGGGCCGCGGTCGGTGATGCTCTGCACGGAGATACGGTAGGTGTTGGTGGCCAGATTGAGCTTTTCAATAAGAGACTTTGTCCTGCCCCCGTAGGGGACACACATGCGTATCTCCTTATCCACCAAGACATTGTAGCCACTGATGGAGCCCCAGCCCGGTGGGACCACAGGAGGATCCCAGCCGATAATCACACTCTTGGCAAGTTGTTTAATCAGGTTGATGCGGCGGGGATAAGGCACAATGTCTTCACCGACCTCGTCAATGTTGACATCCAAGGTCCCTGTCCCGTTGCTGGAGGAGCCCAGGAGGTCCATGCCCAAGCTGCTGGTGCTCAGACAGTCTAGTTTACTGTCAGACAACAGGCTGCTTATGCCCGTTCCTGTGCCGACCCCCAGCCTCTGAGGCCCCAGGCTACTGTGGTTGAGGTAGCCAGGTTCTTTAGCTACTGTGTCCCTGTGCTGGACAGAGGGCGTCTCTTCATCTTGGACAAAATCCACAAAATTGGATGGGACGAGTCCCCGCTGTCCATCCAGCAGCTCACCTGGCAAACAGAAAGGAGATGGTTGGTATTGTAGTGATTTTAAGGACAGTTGTAGAAAAATTATATAAAAAATAACATTAATATTATATTATTTTAACAACATATATCTGTTAAATTACAGTAACAAAAGGCTACAGTTTAACGCAAATGTTTTCTAGAAATAAGGAAAACTTGTGTAACTATTGATTTTAAGAAACCTGAAAAAGAAAAGTCATAAAAAAACTCCACTATCTGGATCTGCACCCAAATTTAATGTGCTCTTGCCTTACTCATGCCCCCCCCGAAAAGTTTTCTTCTTATAGGTTCAGTAGTTTTTGCTTAATTGGGAAAAATGTCAAAAAAACATCTTGCTATGTTAAAGAAAGTAGAAATAAAATTCCTGAAACCCCCCCCCCCCCCCCCCCTTTTATCCGCACCAAAGTTTCTGGAAATCCATCCAGTAGTTTTTTTTGTAATCCTGCAAATGAACACGGATGAAAACTAAACCTCCTTTGTTAAAAAAGATGAAACATCACAGAGACGCGTCGAACCTTCGTAAAAGCCGTCCTCGTCCATTGTCCCATAAACGTACAGGTACTTCCCCGCCACCAGGGGGAGCTCTGCCTCAGGATGCTCATTAGGCCCATCATAAGGATTATAACTACAGCAAAAAAACACAAATTGGTATATTTACACAATTTTATTTTTAAATTTACTTTCCATTAAGGCTTTTTATGTCAAACACTCCTATTCTATATGCAAAGGCAAAAATAATTTCTGTTGATGAAAAACTATGATTTTTATTATGATTTATTTTGTTGCTTTACAGACACATGGAGCTGAGGAGAGTGTGGGCTGAAGGCTTCACTGCCTTCCACATACTTGTGCTCTGAGGATTCCAATTATTTTTTTGTGCTGACAGGTAATTTTCTTTAGAGATAGAAACACTGAATCATCTTTAAGGCCACAGCCTAAAGCTCCGTGAGAGGAAGCAAAAATCTCAGCTCAACATTTGTCCATGACTTGTCTTCACTGAGCAGCCACTTCTGTGGAGAGGTGTGTAACGGATTTCAAGACACCTCTCTAATCTCTCTAAGGCTAAGTGTTTCTTTACTGTTGGCACCAAATGCACTGAAAAACCTCTTATTTATAAGAAAGGAAACAGGAATGGTTTCATTATTTTGTCTGTGTTTATTCACTGTAAATAGTAGGTGAGTAAATAGTTGTGTGTAGTGTGCACATACCTGTACCGAGCAATGCACAGACGAACCTTCCCTGTGAACCTCAGTTTGGATCTGGTAGTTGAGCTGAGCTCTTTGTCCATCTGGAGAAGGCAAACAAGAAAGACGTGATCAGATTTGAACCGCCCACGTCATTCTGTGTGTTTCCACCTCTCATACTCAGAAAGGAAGGCTTTGCTAACTAATAGTACTTTTCTAAAGGTATACATTGCAAATATTTCTTTTGTTTTAAAATTTATGGAGTGAAAATATTTTACAACAGAGGTTTTCAGAGTGAGGTCAGGAGTAAAATCTATTTTCATTATAATTCCATCCATTAGTAACACAATGACAGAATATGATCAAATAAATTGACTTTAATTACATAAGAAGTGTTTATCAAATTGTAGTACATATGTAAAGGGTCACATTTAATGCTTTTCTATCACGTTGAGTCAGTATGAATAAATTAAATTAGGCTAATTACATGAATGTAAAATTATGAATCAACATTGTTTCCGTTTATTCAACTATTACTGATAAAGTTAATGAGAATTCCTACATAAACAAATGTGTTTATTCAAGTGTGTAATGCATTTTTCAAATGAGTTATTCAGTCAAGTTATTCAATTTCTTCATTTTGACCCCACAAGAAAAACACAGCATAACAGTAAAACTTTACATTTATATCAGATATAATTAAAGTACTTAAATAATGTTTTAGGGATATGTATTTTTTGGAGTGTATTTTGGTCATTAGATTCAGTCCCTCAACCTTTCTCCTCCACTTTGCTGTGTCTGTGTGTGAAGCATGGATAAGCCACTCCCTCGGTGGGAACACCAGACCAGAGCAGAGGAGAGCAGAGTCATTGAACAGGACGGCGAAACGTATAAAATACGGTCATGCTCTGATGAAACTAAACGAGAACTTAAATAAGCGTGTTTTTGTTGGATAAAGTGGCATTAGTGCAAAGATGGCTTCATCATTTATTTTATCTAGTTTGTAGCTTAGTTGACTCATTTCTTTCTGTGTTTTAACAACGCCTGGCGCTTAATGCTATGAGGCTGGCTGTGAGAAACCTAGAATGAGTCTGTGGTTAAAAGAATAAACAACTGACTGAAGCCAAAAAGTGACAGCTGTGCCTGATTCATCACACAAGGCAAGAACGACAGAGCGAAGAAGCAACTGCTGCCATGGATTTAGTGTTTTTATAGGCATTTTGTTACTATCTCAGCCCTTTTTTTTATATTGTGGTGCTGATATTTTCCCCTCTGGTGGACGTGTTTTCAGATTATCACACAACAGTCGTCGCGTTTGTAAATTAGACGGCAGTTGACCTTTGAATTTGTGATGTACCAAATGTAGCTTGCCTAGATAGTTTGAAAACACCTCTCTGGTGACAAAAGTTGCACAAATGCAAGTCAGTATGATCAAAGTCAGACATTTTAGCTGTCATAAACATAAGTGGAGGGTATCATGTACCTGACAACAGGATTTCATTTGCATTAACAGATGAATCTAAATCACGGGGGATGCTTCTCTATTTCAGGCCCATTGTCATTTAAGATGTTACGTCTTACCTTGTTCAACGTGAAACTCATTAGGTTCAATTTGTGTCATTAGCTGTCATGGAGAAGTGTGCAATAAAGGAGGGACACTCTCAGATACCTCAGAGAGGAAAGCCCGTGCTGGGCTGCAGGCTCGACTGCGAGTGAGGAACGTCGGCTTGACGGAGACGAGCTCCGGCTTGTCCCCGCTGATCTGAAGCGGTCGGATGAAGTCGGATATCAAAGATCTGCTCGTCGGTGCCTCATTGCCTGTGAAACAAACACAACTTCTTTCATCAGATCAACAGAGCCAATATCAAGCTTGTGACAACTAAACCTGTATATCCTTTTCAAAGAGAGAGAAAACAGATCAGGTTATATGTTAACACTGTCAGATGTTTTTTTTCCTAATCTCTATTTATACCTAATGAAGCTCTGGTGGAAGTTCAGTCAGAAAGACTAAACCTTTGACACACACTCTAATTTTCCTGCTGTCAAGGTCCAGGACGTCAATTGAGTTATCAGCTGTTCTCATCAGCTGGTCACCATCTATCCAATAGCACAGCGACACACCTTCATTGTCAGCCTTTCATGTTGCTGCTGTCTTTTTAAATAAGACTCTCTCCGTTCCTCTGGTTCTTTCATGCTGACGTTTTGCACGGCCCAGTCTTCAAAAGATTCACCAACTTCATCAGTCATCAGTCTCAGCAGAGTCATCAGCCACCATCACCAGTGTTTGGAGTCCAAGGGGGGATATATATCTTGGATGCAGATTGTGGATCTTTTTTTAGACATTGTGACACAGGGAAGTTTTTTTTAACATTTTGCCAATATGATGAAATATAATAATAATTAAAGCTGCAAGCAGCGTTGACGGGCCCTCACATACCGGCGCTCCTTGGGGCATGTTCCCATCAGGGCGTGCGCCAACTTCGGCGTCACTACTGCACAGCTGGACACTGAGGAAGGGATTGTGATTTACTTTATTTTTCCCACTATGTGGCGCTAGACAACACCTAATAATTTTGACTCATCTTTGATTATGTCATGTGAAGCCCAAACCATGAAAATGTAATCAAAATCAAACAAAATTTGTCACACGAGACATTTTTGCATTTGCCAATTAAATTAATTTAATAGAATTAAAATCAATTAGTATGAGGAATAATAATCAGTGTGTGTTTTGCACTACAGGTACAAACTGGTATCCTAGCAACAACAAGATGAGTGCCAACAGAGGTCGTGGTGTCATAATAACCTCTATTGGCTTTCACCTTGTTGTTGCTAGGATAGCCAACACGACGTCCCAGCTGGTGGAGCTCGAGGCCCAGATCCAGAAGAAGAAGAAGAAGAGGAAGTGGTACGGGAGATTTTTCTAGAGCCCAGACCTGCAGTAAGGAACAGAGAGTCATTGGTTTTTGTATCTTCGTCCGGATGGACAGCCTAAACCCGGGGAAAAAAACGGTTTGAGCGTCAAGATTTGGAGACACCAGAAAAGTCAGGCCAAACAAAGTGGTCTCACTTTTCAGGTGTAAACCCGAATCTGGTCTTCGTGAAGATACGAGAGCAGATACTAACCTGGTCCTGATCTGGGTCTGTAGGACTGAAAAAACCTCCAGCCACACAAATATTCTGTTTTTAACTTATGGACATAAAATAAAGAAATAGAAAATATAAAAAAAGTCCTGTTCGTTGTTGGGTTGTTTTTTACTATCTAAAGTTATATTACAGTCATGTGTTTTATTAAATATGTTTGATGGAGACATCAGGGGATGAGGACTGATCAGTTCTCATCACTGAAAAACTCTGAACACGTGACAACTTTCTGTTTCATGGCGAAACATCAAAATTTGATGAAAGTTGACACATAGCCACGCCCACACCATTCAACGGAAACTCAGGATTTTAACTACAGGGGCTGAACGTTAGCGGGCGTTAATGAGCCATTTTGCCACTTCCCAATTTCCAATCACCATACCACACGTAAATTTTACACCCGACTAATCTTTCCGCCAACTTTCATGAGTTTTTGAATATGGGAAAGTCCCCAAAAAGGCAATTCTTTTGGCAGAAAATTAATAATAATTCCTTGCAGAACAATAGGGTCCTCGCACGCTTAGTGCTCAGGCCCTAATAATAATAATAATAATGGACAACTCATGATGCTCCATCACTATAGTAGAGGAAACTGGATCCTGATCCAAATTATAAACTAGATCTAGAAGATTATACCACGATACTATATTATTATCTATATGTGGAGGGGGTCAGTATGAAAAATACTTAAATGCCCATAAGACATAATGGAAAAAACACTTTTAGGAATGATCCTACCTTTTCCTATGGGGGCAGCCAGTCCATTGAGGAGCTGTGACAGGGATTTGTTGGGAGACCCTGGAGATTCACATAAAGTTATGGGTTCTGTGCTGAGGATGTCAAACTTCCCAGCCTGGAGCCGGAACTTCTCCAGCTCTTTTGACAGGAGGTTGAACTGCTCACTCTGAGACCGACATTTTTCCTCCAGCTCGCGAACTTTGGCCTGATGATGGTGAGGAAGGAGAGTCGTCAAGAAAGGGACAGACAGACAGACAGACAGACAGAGAGATGATGGGAAACAAAGGAAAACAGAAAAATAAGGACACCAGAGGAGGCAGGACACACAACCCCAGGAGTGCACATATACTCCATGTTCAGCAGCTACGTGTACAATGTACACTGTCTACACACAAATAAGACATGAATATGATTTACTGGAGACGTATGGATCAGTCCTTAAAAGGAAAACGTCTTAATGTTGTTTATAACTACTACAACCAGTGAAGTACACAAATCACATGCACGACAGATACTTCAAGGTAGTTTGCATACCCAAACTGCACAGTGTCTTAGAGGATGAGCCTCATGGTTTTCTACATTTCTTCTCATTGTCAAGTAATGCCTTGAAAAGACCAACATTGATTTAATCCCACTGACAAGTACCGTCTATGTAGTCTTACTCCTCTGTGCCTCAGAGCTCCAAAGACCAGGTTCTATGTTCTAATCTGAGTTCATGTTAATTATTGTTCTCAGCCCAGCTGCTGGAAATACTCACTAAAGCACAAAATATGTCTTAATCCGCCAATGAAAATAGTCCCCAGTTAAATGATAATGTTAAATTTCTGTTGAGAAACATTTCCTAAAAACTACAGTTCCAACATGTTTATGGAACTTTGCAAGTTAACACAGGGCAAATCCTAAAGTCTGCCAGGAATGGGAGATGGTAGCGTAGCAGGTGTTTGTATTTACATGCTTTTGAATATTCATGTTCATGTATCATAATGCACCTTTACCTTTACACAGACAGGGTAAGGATGTTTCTAATAAATATTGTTGGTACTGGTCTTTTCATGGAAAGAACAAAAATATAAAAATAACACCAGTCGTATTGTTAAAGAGCGAGGAGCAGCTGGCTGCAGCCTGCAGAACGGGGCCATGATTTGATTGGTTCAACTGTTTAATCTGATTGTATGCTAGTTTGAAGCGCTGAGTGATGCATGGTGTATAATGCAGTACAGGGAACAACGTCAATATGGAGCACAATAGTAAACAGTCACATTTTATTTTGTCACACTGGACGATTAGACTTGGGCTAATGTTGAGCTTCATACTAGCTATTATCTGGGTGCTATCTATTAATACGATGGTGAATTAGAAGCCTTTTTTAATCAGATTTGACTAATTCTATATATTAACACAGCAGACTAAAGTGATTGTTTTTGTTGACAGGGGAGGAAACCTGTTGATCTATGATGTTCAACCCTCGCTCCCCTCCTACGCTGGACGACAAACGACGCAAGATGAAGCTGAAATTCAGGCCGACTCTGTAATGAGCTCAGAAATTGGGTCAAAAACTGTCTCAAATCGTTCAATGTTACAGATTAGGATAAAAAAATAATGTGATATTATGTTTTGTTCTCCATACCAACGCTGGGGCTGTTCCCCTGACGACATATTAGCTAAGCAACCAGTTTCATTTCATGCTATGCAAACGATGTCTGCCTAAATCTGACAGTTTAATGAAATCTTAAAACAGTAGAACCCATCAAACCACAGCGGCTGGGTTTAAAGGTCTCGTCCTGCAGGCTGCAGCCAGGTACACGTGTTAAGATGCACAAACTAACACCGACAGACTGAACAGGATTGTTGGGCAGGTGTAATAGAAATTCCAGGTGATAGAACATGATTTGCAGTTGAATGACAAAATCACTTCTGATTCTCAAACTGACAACCAGAGATGCTGTGGAGGACGCGACCGTGGAATTTCTTTAAACACTGCCCAACACACAGCAGCACGCTGCTACTACAGTACTGTCTACGCTCGTCCATGTCATGCAAACAGGCTGCTGCTAGATACAACATGCTGTTAGCAGAGTTAGTGAGATAGAATTAGTGAATGAAGAGGTGCTCATTTCATTAGCATCATACAGTTCTCAGCTGTATGGCAAGTAGTTCTTAAAACATGCTTGATAACATCCATGCAACGCTGCAACGGGTAAAGGATCGCATTCATTTCTGGCAATGTGATCCTTTTGATAATAGAAAAACTACCATATGCATCCATTTATAGATGTAACGACAACAATTTTGTTTAAAAACTGAAGGTTTAATCATAAAAAATATCTACAGACTGAAGACTTTTAATGCAATTCATTTCACTAATTAGATTTTCTGCTTTGTAGTCTGATGTATGTATTTGTTCACATCTAAACACAAACTTCTGGTTTAGTGTCATGAAGTTAAATTTGCTCAGTATGTCTGATTATGTGGAGTTGAGGTTGATAAGTCAGACCCCAGGCCTTCGTCTATATTTGAAGTCGATCCATATTCTGAAACTTGACTTCAGGAGTGGAATCTTTTCATCAATTGTTAAGCTTTGAAAACAGAATGGATGGAGTAGTAAAGGCCTGAATGTGTCACACATCAGATCAGTTTTTACCTTTCACCCTCTGAGTAGAACATGTTTATTTAACTTGTGATGAATAATAATAATGTGTCTGTCATGTGGTGCTACATCACCACACGTCAGGGGCCGAAGTAAACTACTGGATATCCCATCGACTGCAGTGGGAAAGGTGTAAAAATATATTTTTTATAATAAATAAAAACAATGCTGAAATACCTGCATGCTGTCCAAGTGGTTCTGTATAAGCATAAACACACACCCATTCAGTACAAAGAGATGTAGGGAAGAAATAAAGCACAATTACTCATGGGATCACTCATGCACATCTTGAAATCTGCTTTTGTTCAGGATTTATTCACCTTTTCTGAACACAACTGTTTAAATGTGCATTTCACAAGTCAATTTAGCAATATTTAAAAAAAGAAATCATATCATCAACCCAGGGTTTACTTTGTACAACATGAGAGCTTAAAAAAAGAAGAAAAAGAAAGAGTAGAAGCCCCCCAGACGCTCACCTCTAACAGATGGACAGCGCCTTCGTGTTCCTTTTTAGCCTCAACCTGAGCCTGGGAAACACAGGGTGCAGTGTTTCAGTTCACTTTCATTTATGAGGCAGTTTAGTTTCAGCTTTAAAACATCAGTGAAGCCTTTTACTCACAAACATCTTCATTCATTGTTCCTCCAGCTGAAAGTGGTTTAAGGGCACCATCTTTATGAAGGATGAGACTTACCGGCAGTCTGCTTCCTTTATCAACAGCAGAAATACATTCTTATTTATCCACAATAGACTCCAGACGAGAAATAAAGAGCCAATTCTGACTATTAACTAACCAAGGAGACTAATAACTAATATGTGTGAACTAAGTACTTGACTCTAGTACTGTAACTTTATACTTCCACTCCCCTCTTTGTTGGAGGTATATATTGTACTCTTTCTTTATGCAAGGCTCAGACCACAGGACTTTTACAGTCCTATCTGAATTTTAAATTCAGGTTGCTACAAACACTGCAGGAAAAACGTCACAGATGATCCTCTCTCTAATCTCAAACATGCACACACTACAGGATATTATTACAATCATCATAATCGTGTAAAGCACCACCTCGTACTCTGCTTCTAGTTCATCATGACAAAACACAGGGGGCTGAGCTAATCGGCCATCCTGGTGCTCTCTCTAAGTAGCCTCATGCTGCTAGCTCTCTCTCCACCTACACCTGACAAATCAGTTTAAGCTTGGAAATGAGAGCAGGAAAAAATATGCCCTAAACCCTCGGGAATAGGGAATATTCTTTTATTCCTCTGTCAATAAAACTTGAACAGTAGCAGATAGGTTGTAGAGTTTTTGGGAAAATGTCTGACTAAGTATGTAAAGTTGTTTGACATTAGACAATGTTAACTTTTAGTAATTCTTAACCCTTGAATATATTTATGTTTGTATATCTTCTGTATGTAATGTGTATCTTATGGCTGCAGCATGGATGAAAAGAGCTTGTGGGACAATAAAGTTTATCTTGATTATAGAAGCATGGAACTGTATAGAAATACGTTTTCATAAGTTTTCTTATGGGAACTAGAAACATCTGTTGAGAAAAACAAGTATTCCACATGAATAGGAGAACATCTGTGCACTTAACAATTTCATAAATCTACTTTTGCAGTCAATTAATTACGGAGAATGCAGAGAGCAGCCAGTGTTTGACGGAAGATAAGCCGTAATGAGCTTCTGTTAATGACAAAAGCTGGAAGGCTGACTGTGAAGTTAGTGCCACTCTCTTTCTAGAGAGGCCATTGGTGACATTTCCTATCACACGATCAGCAGTCTCAGCCAGTGCTGGGCTTGCTTTCACATTACAGTCAGCTCCAGTTCACTGAGGAGGAAGCCTGACCGACCGATGAAGGGCCTGGGCTGCCGTGTTTTAGTCTAAAATGTGTCATATCTCCTCTGAGGTTTGGATGTTTGATTTGCTTCTAACAAACAGGAGGAGTGTTCTTGAAATGTGGAGGACTCTGGGTCTGGAGAGTGACTGGAACGGCTCCAGTGATGAACATGTATGGAGAGTCTTTGAGCTGACTTTCACCTTTGTTGGACTTTAACCATCACCACCAGTGAGCAACAAAAAGCTGCTGAGCCCCCCGACACGAGCAGGTCAAACCTCCGCTGCTGTAGGTGTTCTGTTCCCTTACCTTCTGAAGAAGGTCGATCTCCTGCTGCTTTGCATTGAGTACAGCCAAGGCCTGCTCATGCTCCAACTCTAGCTGCTGCCTCCGCTCCGCAGCCTCACGCATATGCTGTCCGCAGGGGTGGAGAGCCGGGGGGGAAGGGAGAGGATTTTGTGAGAGGGGAGGCACAGAGAGGGCTGCTGTTAGTGGGCACTGAGCCATCTCCAGTCTTCTACTCACCACTCAGACGACACAGATGTGCACAAACATCACACATACAGCGGCTGGATAACAGTGAACTGACCTTTAAAACCCGCCAGAACAAGAGAGACGTGAACTAATCCACAGTAAATACCATCTGAGGACAGTTTGTGTTATGATCTGCAGGAGGGTCAGATGTTGCACAAAGGTGCTCATGGATTGAGATGCATTGTGTGAAGAAAAGTCAGGTTTGCTGCCCCCTTTAGGGAACACAATGCCTGCTGAAGTCTGGTTACTGGGATCAACATTTACGTTACGTGAAAAGGGTGAGAAAACTCCACAACGTGCTCAGCTGTCTGTGGTGATCCATAACAACAAAAGAAGACAAACAATACAAGGGACTGAGTGCTAGGCTCCTCATAACCCAACATTCATATTTCACATCATTGCTCCCCCACTACCCTCACCCCGTTTACAACTGGTATTAAAGTTAGATCTGTATCCAGACACATTATCGATATAATAAATGATCCGATCTTACACATCAGCTGTTATCCTCATTAGGATCAAACCTCTTTGAGTGATTTGAGGCAGTGGAAAATCAGCCCCAAACACATGATTTGTTTTAAGGAGTTTTATGGATTGTAGAGTCAAGGGAATGTTTTTAATTGCAGTGAGAAAACCTGAACAGACATAAAATGAGTAATTAGACGTGTCTTTCATTTTTATCGCTTTCACACTTTCCCATATTGAATAAATATTGTTTGTTAGCTAAAATATCTGCATCAATGTTATGCTGTGTAGGGGATGCAAGTATGTTGTATAGATTTGCATTTACACCTACAGTAAGCCAGACAACCCGCAGATACACAATGCATTGAAAGTTTGCATTAACATGCGTTTTTCCTCATCTGGATAAGGTGTCAGAATACAGATCACATTTTAGAACAACTGTTCACACAAGAATGAAGATTCAGCCATTATCTACTCATCCCCACACTGGTGGAAAAATAAATGGTGTCAAATAAAGATTCCTGGAGCTTCACAGCAAAAGGGTGAACTGTTCCTTTACCACCAGATGTAAATGGAGTCTATCTGTCAGTATTTGTCAGGTGAAAGAAGCAAATGACCTTTTCAGGTCTGACAGAGGTAAAGTCATCAGAAATGTAGGTGACATTATCATCATCTCCATCTCCTGCTTCCTCTTCCTCCCGTCACCGTGAAGCCAAACTCTTTGTCCTGCCTCATGCAAAAAACAAAACAAAATCACATTCCACAGTGATGAGGTCATATAGCCAAGGTGACCATTCATGTGTCTGGTTGAGCAGCACACGGATAGAGGGAGAGATAAGCACAGCCACTGAGGTGGGACAGGAAGCATTCAGAGTGGGACTGCTCCTTCACAGACGGACATAGCAGTGATGCCTTATGATCTAGCAGGGGAACGAGGACAGTGGGGAAGGACAGGTCAGGGAGGGGAGGACAACGTGAATAGGAAAGGAGCAGACCGCTCCAAGCTTTTACTCTTTCACAGCTCCTGGTCAGACATCCCAACACGACACTGGAAGGCAACAGACGTCAGGAGCGTTAGACAGTATAGCTGAAGGCAGTGTAGCACAGGTAGGAGAGGAGGCAAAGGGTTAGGCTCAATATAAACACCAGAGTAAGGATCCCAGGATTGACCAAACTAGAAACGCACACACGTTATTCACAGACAGTTTGCTCTCGGAGCTGGATTCCTCACCTTGAGCACCTGCTCTAGGTTCTCCAGTTTGTCTTGGAGCTGGTTCCTCTCCCACAGGGCTAAATCTCTCTCCTGTGTCACAGCACCAAGGGTCTCTTTGAGCTTGGCATACTCACACTTCACCTGAGCAGACAGAGCAAAGGAAAGAGAGTGAGTCTGAGCATGCAGCTGTGCTATGGGACAAGCTGTCTCTTTGTTTTTCAAACTACCCTTCGATGATTTGGAGGACTGATGTAAGGTTCATGTCTTTCTTTGGTTGTTCTCTAGCTATCCTATAAAAGAGGATTCCCTGTCAGGCTTCCTGGTGTTCCAGTTTTCTGCTGCTAGTTTAATGAGTCAGAACTCCCCAAAGGCTTCACAATCTTTGCTCAGTGTCAGGAAATGGTCACATTTACAGACAGTGATGAGAACGAAGGCACAGAAAACAGATACATGGTTATTTTGTGAACTACTTAAGTCCTGCCTAAGTGAGGAATTAAAAAGCTACCGTGTAGTTTCCTTGTAAATAAACAAACCTGTTTACAGTCATTGTTTCTCAGCACAACACATAATGAAGTATTTCCTTACTCAACAGACAAAGTCAGTCCATTCATTTTGGGGTTTCCGGAAAAGATGCAGATGTGGCGAAAAGCTGAAGCTCACATAACCAACCAGACAGTCAACAGGATTACTGATGAAGCCGTTTACAAGTCGCTGTTTTATGTTTCTCGGTGCCTCAAACAGCATCATGTGGCCAGGAGGCTGCACAAACAGGAGAAATGCTCTGCAAACTTTTGCTGATGGAGAAAACTTCTCTGCCAGAGCCGGAAACCAGCCGCTATGCAGGCGGTGTTTATGGAAGGAGCGATGACACCCAGTTGTGTTCTCCCACACAAACAGCTGATGTGGTCTGAATGCAGGCTTATGGCCACACAGGCTGTGTGAGCAGAACGTGATGGCTGAACTGTTGTGGCGATCAGATGTGTGCTGCTGTGTGTGCTGCAGCCAGCCCCATCTATATGCGACAATGATGCAGTACACATCCTGGAGTTTTTTTGCATACTAAACTATGTATTGGAAAACATTCAATCTTTTTTTCTGGCATTCTTTAGGACTGTAGTTCTGGCACTAGAAGGCAGCTGAAGGAATAGCTCTCACAGTGGAATTACTAAATTATGGTGGACACATTTCTACGTCCCATGGTGTCACCTCACCCAACCCCATAATAATAATAATAATAATAATAATAATAATAATAATAATGTCAGTACAGCTTTAGAGGTTTTTTGCTGCTTGACAAAAAGGAAAACTTATAGCATAGATATTAACTTCGTTATTAATGGTAGGAGGGGGATTTGTTTTGTTAGAAGAGGATAGACGTTCTTGAAATGATGAGAATTATGATTAACTGTGTATCTGTACACGAATAACAAACTGCATGTATCTGAATACACTGTATATATACTGTATATATATACACTGTATATCGCAATAGTATATCGCGATTGCAATGTTGGTTTCAATATCATGCACCCATAACTGACAACAGTGTTTAATCAGCTCCTTTTTGATACAACAGGAACAAAAACTGAACAGTGTGTGTTTCATAAAGGTTGAGCTGGTGCTTTGGATTCCATTCAAGGTCATTAAGGTTGATTTTAAGCACTATGATTTGCTTAATGCCTCCAAAAACATTGAAAAACAGGCAGAAACTATGAGGAAAAGATGTGGAAACTGGCTGCTGATGGTGATAAAAGACTTTAAATATCATAGTAATGCAACAGTAACATAATGGACCAGTGCATAAATACAACACATTATACTAACACTGTACACCAATTCACATACAGCCATTATGAATAAATATGTGCAAAAATGTGACAGCTTCTATTTCTACATATTCTTCATAATGTGCCTCCCACAGACCAGCTGCATTGTTACTTAAGAGGCAGTGTTTTTCAATCAGCTTTTTTAAAGGCCCCTAATTGCCAGTGAAACGTGTGGCTCCTGCAGCCGTAATGTGGCAAAGCCCCTTCCTCAGAGCAGCCATGAATGACTAAAGACTCATTAAGGAGGACGTCTCAACAAACATCAGCAAAGCAAAACGCAAACACACACCAGTGAGTCCGACTCTGAATGACCCGCCTCATTCAGAACCAACTACGTACGCTATCAATGGTCTATTATGAGTAGAGGAAGGTAGTCGTCCTAGTTCATTCAAGGCAGATAGGGATCAGAACACTGGGATGTAAGCGAGGGCTAATATCCACCCTGCCATGCAGAGTGTTGCTCTCATATCCGTCAGTATGATAACGGCCCAGGATAGCTGCTCCAAGAGCAACCCCTGTCCTGATAAGACATCAATAACCAGCATCCCACTCATGTCCACCCCAACAGCAGCTACCTGCCAATCAGGATATTGCCTCCCAGTCCATAGAGAGAGGGGCCTGGTGCTCTTTGTTTGTTGATCTGCTTTGACTTTGTATTATTAGCTCTGAAAGCCCACAAGGTCTTAGTGCTCAAAGGAAGGTGAGGGTGTTTTAATTGAATTGGGGGCTCATTGCTTTCTTTTATATGCTGGAAAATAGAAGAACAGCTTCATCTCTCCTGCATCTCAGGGCAGTTTTAGCTACTGGTTTATAGTATGACCCAGAAAGTCTTCTGACTGATGGATGTGTGGCCTGCTAGGGAACAAGACTACAGCCGCGCTAGCAGCTCTGTGTGGCTATATTTAAGCACAGAGTTGCTTTCTGCAAAATGCTAATATAAGTGTGCTAACATTATTAAAGAAATGGAACAGCTCTCCCAGCTCTAGATATCTCTCCTATAGCTCTAGATATCTCTCCTATAGCTCTAGATATCTCTCCTATAGCTCTAGATATCTCTCCTATAGCTCTAGATATCTCTCCTAGCTCTAGATATCTCTCCCATAGCTCTAGATATCTCTCCCAGCTCTAGATATCTCTCCTATAGCTCTAGATAGCTCTCCTATAGCTCTAGATATCTCTCCTATAGCTCTAGATATCTCTCCTATAGCTCTAGATATCTCTCCCAGCTCTAGATATCTCTCCTATAGCTCTAGCTATCTCTCCCAGCTCTAGATATCTCTCCCATAGCTCTAGATATCTCTCCCAGCTCTAGATATCTCTCCTATAGCTCTAGATATCTCTCCTATAGCTCTAGATATCTCTCCTATAGCTCTAGATATCTCTCCCAGCTCTAGATATCTCTCCCAGCTCTAGATATCTCTCCCATAGCTCTAGATATCTCTCCCAGCTCTAGATATCTCTCCTATAGCTCTAGATAGCTCTCCTATAGCTCTAGATATCTTTCCCAGCTCTAGATATCTCTCCTATAGCTCTAGATATCTCTCCTAGCTCCTAGATATCTCTCCTATAGCTCTAGATATCTCTCCTATAGCTCTAGATATCTCTCATATAGCTCTAGATATCTCTCCCAGCTCTAGATATCTCTCCTATAGCTCTAGATAGCTCTCCTATAGCTCTAGATATCTTTCCCAGCTCTAGATATCTCTCCTATAGCTCTAGATATCTCTCCTAGCTCCTAGATATCTCTCCTATAGCTCTAGATATCTCTCCTATAGCTCTAGGTATCTCTCCTATAGCTCTAGATATCTCTCATATAGCTCTAGATATCTCTCCTAACTCTAGATATCTCTTTGGCGTTGCTGAAGACTGAAGCAGAACTTGGCATGATCACGTTTAGTTGTACTCACGGTACAAATATAAACCTAAAATCAACCAAGTGTGAATGGAGCAGCACTGAGATGTAAACAGTGTATAAACCAAGGTCCTCTCGTCTCTTACCTTCTCATACTCAGATGCCTTGTTGCTACTGTTGAACAAGTTGAGGTTCAAGTGCTTGTTCTCCTGGAGGAAATCTTGAAGCTCATTCTCCTAGGTATAAAGAAAATGGTCTTTAGAACCAGGTTAGTTGGGTGTTATTAGCAACAGGCCATGCATTATTCAACTGAGATGAATACGGAGGTAGTCCTCTAGTATGTTCTTCCATTTTAGACTGTCAAACATCAATAAAGCTTTGAGATGAAACCATGAAGTTTCTTCTACACTGCTATCTGTGAATGGATGTAAAGCAAACCACACTAAGTGTGTTGAGCTGAGGGTTAAAAAAAGCCTTCATTGCAGAGGAGAAAAACTTAATTACATTCAATCAACAGTCATGAGGCGCGTCAAAGATGCAATTTGTAGTGTCAACTGGAGTTCTCAGATGTGCAGCGACAGCAGCATGTAGGCCAAGTGTTGTTCTAGGCGGGAGCTAAGAAACCTACCGGCTCATGCATGATGCATTTACAGTAAATACAGTTGATCTTATTGGCTGGAGACGGTGCTCCTGCTTCTGTTGCCTCATGTTTTACTTATGAGGAATGTTTCAGAGGGCAAACGCAGACAGGACTAAACTTAAACTAAAGTGACTGCAAGCGTTAACAGACTAGAGAATGTCCAACAGTTTCCCTTGCTGCAGTAATGCATGTAAAGCATTGTAAAACCTGCAGCTCTCTGGTAAATGAACATACATCATACATCATACGTACACATACATAAAAGTGCCAGCGCCAAAATGTAAAAACTAGCACCACAAAAACAGTTTATGATTTTCTTGACTTAAAGTGTGAAGAACAGAGATGTGGCATCAGACCATCCACAGAGGGGGTGGAAATTGTAAACTGTGGGACCTGGCCATCTGTGACATCATCACAGGTTACTTAATGATGTCACTGAGTAAAGGAAATGTGTGAAGATTGAGGCTGTAGATCTGAGCCAATCAGAAAAGAGTCAGATTTTACTGGTCCCACCATAAAACAGCAGCTTTTACAGTTGTAAGTGGGTTGTGTTATTATTTACCCACACAGGATATGACTTTTAAACAAAAACATATTGAGATTGTTCATAATATATGTTGAAATAAATATTTTCATAAAGATTATTACATTTTTACCAGGACTTGTCTCAGCAGCAACATTGCAGTATGGCAGTAGCAACAGGCGGCTAAGCCAGAGCAGTTCATGCAGAAGCATTTCATACATGCAGCAGGCATCCAGGAAAGAAAAATAATGATTTGAGTAATGGGGGAAGGAAAGCCTCTGATGCACACCACAGAGGATAAATACTGTCAAGGACAAGTGACGAGTAAACAAGAGCCTGAAGACGGCAGTCACATCTGAGATCATTTCATTTCTGTCACATCCAAAAAGGCATTGACATCTCGACCTGCATCAATTTTGTCCAGTCCATTTGAAATGCTTCCCGTACTGCCACTAGATTGCATTGGCATTCCTATTCATAATCATTGATCCTTCTGTTCAGAGCCACTCTGGGCTGGCTAAGCCTCCAGGTGTTCGTTCTGAAGGACGAACAGCCACTGACAGAAACAGTGAGCTCACACTTTACTGTATCAGAACAATGGTCTCCTGAAATGAATCTAGTTGTTGATTTAAGCCTTTCAACAGGACTGCCATCCTCATTTAGAATCCTTTTTGCAATGTGGATGGTGTCAGCACACACATAGCGACGCAAACCAAATTGTCTTGAACACAGAGAATCAGCTGTTCCTTTGTCAAAGCGTTAACGCTTTAAAAAGATCAGCTCACGTCATAATCCCTTGGCAAGACACATTTTTGTGGCGAGCACAGAGATGGAGAGAATTCCTGTGGCCTACATTGAGCTGCTTCCAGCATCACTCAGCTGAGGTTTGGTCTGTCACTGGAGGTTTGAATTCAAACACCACCAGAAACGTACATAGCAAAAACTCCAATTCTTCTTTCTTACAATTAAAAGATTTAAAAACAAAGGTGAATCTCATACTACAGGATGAAAGAGACAGATGTTAATTAAATGGAGACTGAAATTGTGAAGAAAAGTTGCTGTAATAATGCTTTGAAATAAGAAAGCTTAAGGTAAAATGGTTGGAGACGCGGTGAACACGGTTCACAGCCAGAAGTCAACAGTAGTATGCTAGCTAATATTAGCCACATGGGCTCTAACGTTTACCGTCACACGGCAGCGTGGTCAGCTGCTCCAGGATGTCTCTCTGTTTTTCTGTTCTGCAGACATGGTGTTTGCTATGAGAGCAACCTTTGACAGCAGCTCACTAATGGCCCTGGACCCTGGTTCTTCAGCCTGATTAACACTGATACATATTCGGGTGACAGCAGATGCTTGTCGCCATGGTAACAGGCTTTAAATGCTAGCGGAGGCATGCTCCTCTGATGGACTGTAGTTATACATGTCATACCGAGGAAGGTGGAGGTGCCAGATGGCTGTGCCAGTGTTTACTGCCATTCACACACTCAGTGTTTACAGACACATGACAGCTGCACTATGAGGAGACATCTATGCCGTATACACGCTCTAGTAAGACCAACCGATGTATATCCCCATATATACTCTCATTTAGAATGACGGTGCGTTCTCTCCTTACTTTATGCTCAGACGGTGTAAAACAGAGAGGTAAGCCAGTTTAGACCAAACCAGGAGTGACACTACTGTCAACTCTCCATCCCCTCACGGTCGTCTTCACCGGTCTTGACTGTGTTTGCCTCTCTGTTCTTGGAACTCAGTGCGATAAGAGCTGTGCTGCAGTCTGTGGAGACCAGCCTGCCATTTCTGCACGCCATTCGGGGACAGTTTGTCCTTTGGGTAGCTTCTCTGGGAGTCAGCAGGCTGACAATGGGTGAGGAGGGGAGTGCTGCTGTGGGCAGGGAACGAGAGGGGAGGGCAGCAAAGAAAACAGTCCTAATGGAGTGATTATTTGGGGCAGAGAGCCACACACAAAGACGACTTGTCTAAAGAGGATGGCCGGCGGGCACGAGGAAATGAATTCAAATAGTGCAGGACCAGTGTTATTTAAATTACCAATGAATCTCTTTTACTCCAGGCCTTCTGCATGACTCTCCTCTACAGGTTACAAACATGCATCATTTATTTAGTGCCAAATGTAATGAAGCGGCTTTTATACAGTCATACAAAACCCCTACTAATGTCTACACTTACACTTACTCAAATAAAGCTCAACATTTTGCCACACAGGCCATGGAGACTCCTCTTTGAGAGTGTTTGAGCATCAGAGCAGTAAGACGTCCTCCTCCCTCAGAATAAACTTTATCAAAGGTTGACCAGAGATCTCTAGTCAGTGTAACATAACATAAAGTGATTAGTCATTGTGTTTAGGGACTGTATGGAAAAGAAACCCTGAGAACAGAAACATTTAGGACATTTGTTCAACTCTGATTCTTCCTACTGATTTATTCAAAGTATGTTTCCTTGATAAACAGGGCTGTGCAATAAAACCGGTATATTAGAACATATCAGTATGACGTAACAGTGAATATGTATCGTGTCCCTGCCTCTTTATTTGCACCAAAATGAAAAGGATTCTATCTGAGCTCATTGATTCATTTATCATAATATGAACACAAATGAATAGAGGCTAACATGGGGATTAATGCACAGCTTTTGTTAAGCCATGCAAAAAAAAAGAAGCAAGTTGTTTTTTCCTTCTCAGCAGGTTTTCCCCTCCTCTTTTTTTCATTTTCTTTGGATTTTGTCCCGAGTCAAGGCCGCTCCAGCAGGCAGAATGACATTTCTGGGGCGTTGTGAGGAGGACGCCCTTCAAAAGGCTCCAGACACCAAATAAAAACCCAAGACTTGTTTATCTTATCTCTGACCTTTTACAGAGGTTGTAAAAAAACAAACATGCTACTGTGTACAGACTTCTATAAAATCATGTGTACAGAAGAAACCAACGGCATCACATATCTCTATATTTCTTAAATGACTACTGCTACAATCTCTCATTTTAAAATGTATTCCCAATGCCAACAAAACCGCAGATGCTGCAACTTGAAGTTAACTGCTCCCATTTTTCAATTTCAGTCATCAACACCCGAGAACTGAGCTGTCATTACAGCAGACCGCCACTCATTTTCTCAGGGGACATTTGTGTGTGATGGTAGCAGACGAGGCGCTCAGGTGCAAATCAATTTTAGCCTCCGTCCTTTCGCTCAGAGGCCAGCGTATATTTCTGGAGCACTTACCAAAGTCTGACATGTTTGATTCTTTTTCTTCACCTCTGCCTCGAGTGCTTCACACTCCTTCCTTCTGGTGCTGATCTCTGTCTCCTGGGGAGAGAGAGAGAGAGAGAGAGAAAAAAGAGTTAGAGTACAGCTGCTACTGTTCGTCAGGAAGACAAGCTTTTCTCTGTGAAATTAGGAGGGGGGGAGAGAGAGGGAGCTTCATTATTCAGCAGTATTTTAGATGAGATTTTCAGCCTCCTTGAAAACAGACAGGAGGATGGAATGAATCTAAGGTTGAAATGTTGGAGCAGTAGATGGATGTGATGAAAAGGATCAAACAATAATCTGTTTAAAATAACAGGATGAAGAGTCTGCAGCAAAGCTAAAGGCTCTGCTAGCATGCTCAATGCTAACACGATGAAGATGATTAACGTGTGATTTACGGCTCTGGAGATCTTTTTGTGGCTCTAATCAGGAGATTAACATTTTGATGCAGATGATGCTCTCATTTACACAGAATAATTCAATGCATAGCTAACTACTGCACCGCTCTTACAGTATGAAACACATTAACCTGTTACATCATCAACCAAACCATCCAATCATTCGGTGTCAGTCTGTGTCACTGTCGGTGCATGAGGAACATCTCTGATGTAGATGGAAGTGTAGCTGGATTAGCACGTACACACACACACACACACACACACACACACACACACACACACACACACACACACACACACACACACACACACACACACACACACACACACACACACACACACACACACACACACACACACACACACACACACACACACACTCTGGTAGCATGGCACCACGTGTCCCTGAGCAGGACTAAAATAAGCACCAGCAGAGCAACCAGAAGCCCACAGCACACAGTACATGCTGCATGTGAGAATGCATGAATGTGCACTTCATCTCAGAAAACACTGAATCCGTTCAAACGGAAGAGATTTTCTTTCTGCTACATCAGATGGTTTTCCCCCTCTTGACCCGCGAGTGTCGACGATATTTAATAAGACAGTGAGCAGTAAGGTCATAGAAGAGGAAGAGAGGAGGAACAAGCTTTGAACCCTTCGACTTCTCTCACCCCAGGCAAGAGACGGCTGATTAAATCTTTGACCCCTTATCTGTCGTAGCTGCTTTTCTGCTTTCTATCCTTTTACGGACTAAAACCCTCACATGGAAGAAAGACGTGGAAAACATACAGTTTGTCCTCTGAAGAGAGGATGTCATGATTAAACACCCTTTTTAAAATGTTTTTAGGGTGAGAAGTTGAGAGGTGAATGCAAACATCACAATATTTTTGATCAAATATAGCTGCAATCATTTAATTCTACAGTTTTATATCCTTGTATTGTTTGTGTTCACATTAGTGATGTGTGCTTATTGCTTCTTTCAGCAGATGCTGTTAAAGCAAAGTAGAGGAGTCAAATGGCTGAAGATGGATAAAAACATGTTAACTAATACTTAAAATGCAGCATTTTGAGAATCAACACCAAAAGAAAACATTGTGATATTAAAGTGTGTTGATATTGTCTTGCACCTCTATCTGACGTGCTCAGAACAAAACCTACATGTACACAACATGTTGACTCAAAATGATTTCCACACAGCCTCTGCAGACAGCTTGCCATCTTCTCCCATGTGGGCTGGTGTCTAACGTGTACAGTGCTCAGAACCAGACACACACACCACACACCCACACACCCACGCAGAAACATGCAGCTCTCAGGATTCCTGAGGCCCATTTGTTTGGAGCACATTTGCCAATGTTCAATTAAAAATCCCTGTGATAAAAGATTCAAATGGCTGCCGGTGTGAGTAATGAGCTCCTGTATAAGTGAAGAGGCGTTTACTGCACAGCAGATGAAGACAGATGAGGAACACCATCCCCTTAGGCTGGATTTAGCATTCGTGCCTCAGTGGCACTAATGTAAATGCATCCACAGCGACCTACACTACCTCCATGTCTCTCATATGCAGCATGGCAAGTCATCGTTAAGAACTCTGTAGTCGCCAAAATGTTGTGTCTATACTTATTTATCCAGACTTTTTACCTTATATCTGAGAAGCTTTGGAGATTAATAAATGAAATTAATTTACCACAATTTTGATAATGAATTAGTCATGAATTTACCAAAAATGTTTGATTTCCAGTGTCCTAAATATGAGATTTTTTTGCCTCTCGCTGTTTTAAGTAGGGCTGCATGATATTTCTTTACAGCACTGACATCACAATGTATGCATGTGATGTTAAATATGACAAACATGTCATGCAGCTACTTTTAAGCTGCTTGACAATAAAGGTTTTTATTTTCCATGACTGATCTACAGGAGAATCTGTGATAGAAGATGATCGACTCTGATTTAAGGCTTTTACTGAGTGACATGAAGGCTTTGCATTCACAGAGTGTTGTTTGGTCAGAAGAGGAGCAGATATAGGCCTACTGTACCCTCCACATCATATCGTGTTTTCAGGTTTACGACACTGTAGCCAGCTCATGGTCAAACATGACCGTCTCTGGAGTCTAATCAGGAAGGAGGACTGATCCTGAGGAGGTGTCAGTCTTGAGTGGAGCAGCTGTAAAACCTGTTAAGTTGAACTGAACTGTTTTGGGTTTCTGGGTAAAACAGACTCTTTACCAAGTGGAGGAAACATCAGGACTTTGAGGCGAGTCTTTCACACAAAAACACTAAATAAACACCAATATTGCTTTGGTTGCTTCATTTATGGGCAACACAGAGACACAGTGGTTAGCACAAAACCTTGAAATCATCTTTCCATGGAAAACTAAAAAAGAAATTTGTAGAAAAATCTAAATATTAAGAGGCACTACTCATTATGTTGTTGGTGAAGCTAGAATGTACAGTTTGGCATAACATGAGAGTCACCTAAAATAACCACACCACACATAAACACACAGAATAAAATGACTATATCCTTTGGTTCATTTCAGGGTCAGGAGGATATAAGTCTATGTGAATTTTCACCAGATGACTTCAATATCTCTGTTTGGGAAGAATTACTCACTTTTATGTGAAGACGGCTGACAAATAATATTATAGTAAAATTATAGCTCCTTCAAACCAAAGCAAACCATAAAGCAAATGTAGAGTAGTAATGAAATACACATCATCAAATACCAGCACTGCAAAGCTAAAAAAACAACTTAAATCAAGCAAGCAAAGCCACACTGGTGTGTGCGTGTGAAAGAATCCTGCTGGTACCGAGTCCAGTTCCAGCCCAGTTCACAGCCACACCAGCAACTCTGGAGAAACTCCCACTGGGGACACAAACATCCCGAGGATCATTCCTCCTCCTGACAGACTTCAGACTTTACAGCCTGATCTGATGTCAAGGGTACAAGAAAAGAAAAATATGTAACTCCTCTCAGTGCAGCACCGCCCTAGACTCTTAGTCTGGCTAAAACTATATATAATGATATGTTTGACTCCTCAATTATACATAAGGTACCTGGAGTAGTCTTGACTCTTGAGGAAACAACATGTAGCCGATTCACTACCAATGTGTTCCTCTAAAAGGTTATGTGCTATGTTCCCCTCTAAAAATGCATACATCCTGGTTTGCACTCAGTCATATAGAAATAAAGCATATAGGAATCTCATCAATCATATGGAGCTCAGTAAATGTTTAGCAGGAGCGAGCGAGCAGGCGAGCCTCAGCTGTGAGCCCTGAACGCAGCCGTCTCGGTGTTCAGCACCATGGAGAGTTCCCCTGGGACCCCCCCCCCACAGCAGAGTCATGTGGTTCATACATGGTTTACTTCAGCTATTTCTGGTGCTGCTGACTCTCTGCTGTGAGTCCTGCATCATCTTGATGAAATGAGGTTCACATACTACAGTATTACCTCTGCAGTGACTAATTAACACAAAAGGCTTTCCCCATCCTATTCTCAGCCTTTGGTCTTCTGATCTTTAGGAGCTGGGAAAGCTCGGTGAATAATCTCCGGCGAGCAGGAGGAACCTCATTATTCTCTCTCTGTCTCTGTCTTTCATCCCTTGTTGTGTTGAATATGCATGATGCGCAATGATGGGTAATAATGGGTGAGCAGAAAGACCGTTTTCCACCGGGGGGCGATTCCATGCAAACAGAAGCTATGTGATGGAGATATCAAATGTAGACAGACTAGATCCTTTTAAATCACCTTCTGTTCTTCTTGAAGAATCTTTGAGGTCAACTTCACATCTAATTATGACACTGAATGGCAATCCTTTAAGAAATATGCTGACTCAGCTGAGCAGCATTATAGTAAAATTAAAAGAAAAGACAAAATGTACTTGACTTTTTGTGGTGCAAACTGTAGCTTCACAGCTAATTTGTTGAATCTCAAAATGCCAACATTGCTCCTGGATACATACAAATTGTGCAGAAACACTTTCCTCTGGTTAGCATCTATTTGTTTCCTTCCATTAAATGAACACCCAAAAATGACAATTCAGTCATTATCAACTCTTCTATGCTGATGGAAAGTTGGCTGAAGTTTCTAAGTTCACAAAAAACCCCCAAAAAAACCTGGAGCTTCACAGCAAAAGTGTTGCAGCATTCTCCTAAACAGCTGAAGAGGATGGAGACTTATTTTAAAGTACATAAAATGACTCCATACAGCTCATAATTCAACTCCCAGAAGCCTAGAGATCCTAAAGCGATTTTAAAAGTTGTTTTCACTATATTTAAGATGAAATCATCACTGTAGCCTTTCAGGTATCTCTGCATGCCTCAGAGATGACCTGCTACCCGAGGCTCACACACCTTCCACAGACGAGGTGTAGACTAATGCTTGTAGCTTATGGCCACAGTGAAGATTTCAGCTTCAAAAATGGTGAGAATAACGTCTTTTTTTAATTAATTTGACATCTGTGGAGTCATTTTATGTTTATTTTTTTCAATTATTCTTTTTATGTTTTAAAACTAGTCTCCATCTTCTTGAGCTGTTTAGCAAAATGCTGCAATGGTGTTTTCTGGTGAAGCTCCAGAAATGTTCTGTGAACTGAGAAACTCCACCTGATCATCGGCATCAGGTTGAGCAGATAAAAGCCCATAGTAACAGTCCCACATCGCTGATGAGGCGGTAGTGACATTACATTTGTCTGGGAGATTTAAAAAGCAGGTAGCAGATGAAATTAAAACAAAAATTTTAAAATTTGAGAGACAACATGAGGCCTGGAGGCTCCTTACGCTCTGAGGAGACCACCATGTAACAGGGACAGTAAAGGATGGTTTGTCAAATGCTTTTCTCACACAAAATTGGGTACGGCGTTATGTCGCTGTTGTTTTGTTCATTGTAAATAAACAAAGGGAAGGGGTTCTTGTTGTGCAATCTTTTAAAAAAATGGCTAAAGACAGAATGTAATTTTTGGGTGAGCTGTTCCTTTAAGGAGTCTGGAGGAAAGCCTACAAATGCTGAGCGCTGTCAGGGTCTTTAAGAGAGAATTCCTCCTTTGTCGATAAAGAACCAGCTCCGTTTAGCATGATGTAGCATAAGAATATAAACTGCCAGCCCAGACACAGTTATCTATTTTACCACATTCAAGCGCTTGTGACTTCAAATCATTTGAAATGGCAGAGTAAGTTACATAACTCCGACAGCTTTAGTCTGTGCACACAGGCACAGATGCTTTGCACTCCACTAATACTGTACTCTTCTGCCGACTGCAAGTGTGTATCTGTGTGCATGCACAGCAACATGCAGACAGACTGCTGAATCACAGACTTACAGAAAAAAACAAGTGCAACTCCCTGAGGTCAACACATACCTTCATCCACACACAGAGACCTAAATGCATGATAGAGAGCAAATGAAAGACTGAGGTGACAGGAAAAAAAGTGATGGTGCTGTGATCGTGACAGAGATGCGTAACATAGCAAAGCATGATAGATATGAAGATATGAACACAAATGAAAAAGAGGAAAGGAGAATGGGCAAATGAAAAATGGGATGGAGGCAGGATTTACCGTCTAAGCTCCTCAGCTCTGCAGCATTTTGTCCCGGGTATCAGCGAGGCATCCTCTTTCAGGCATATTAAACATCATGCAGCACTGGCAAAAGGAGTAGTCTGGGTTCCACTTTTCTTTCTATTTTTTCTCTCCCCCGTCACAAGCAGTGGCGTGCAGCAGAATAAGAAATGAATCTGCCACTATCACCGGGGTCTGACCTCCTTTAACACTACTACTGAAGAACACAGAGGGAGGAGAAGGAGAGAGGAAGGAGAGGCGAAGCAGAGGAGGAGAGGATGAATGAAACAAAGGAAAAGGCATCAGATAGAGAAATAGAAAGAGGATTCTGCTGCCATGACATGCCTCTGGGATGAAGGGAGTGATGAAAGACAGGAGTAGAATGAAAAGGATACTGGAACAAAACAGAAGACTGTAGGAATTTTGGTCTAATTTGACAGAGCAGGCTCAGAACACAAAGATGTCAGAAGAGACTTTTAACTAAATGGGAATAAACAATGACTCATGCAGTCACAGCAGACTCCAAGGCTGCTATGCAGTGTTCTGATATCCATCCATTTCCCTATCACAAAGCTGGATTCGATACTGTGTGAGAATAAATGCTCTTATTTTCATGTTTTGGCAGCTGAAACCATTTCGCTGACTAAAGGTCCGTCGAGAACATCTGATGATTACTGCTGCAACCAAGCAAACGCTGGCAGCCCACTGCTGCTGCCCACTCACACACTGAGGCTTACTCATCTCCAGCTGCACTCCAAAACATAATTATGGCCTAAACTCGGAATTCAACTACTTTAATTACATGTAAAACTTCCATATAATTTAGTTATATAAGTTCCATGTAAAGGTCACATTGATGTTAAGTTTTTCTGTCATGTTGACTCAATGTGAATAAATTAAATATGATTAAATAAAATTAATGTAAACTCAAGACATAAAACTTATGTTTATTCAGTTTTACCTCTGCAAATGGAGTTGGCCGGAGGTTATGTCATCATCCATGTAGTGTGTTTGTTTGTTTGTTTGAGTAAAAGATATCGCAAAAAATGTAATGTATCACAAATGTACTAATGTATTTCGATGACATTTTCTGGAGGAACAACTGTGTAAATATGTACATAGATCTGTAAATGTGTAGATAAATCTGTAAATACATACATAGATCTGTAAACATGTAGATAGATCTGTAAATAGGAACATAGATCTGTAAACGTGTAGATAAATCTGTAAATATGTACATAGATCTGTAAACGTGTAGATAAATCTGTAAATACATACATACAAGTAGATCTGTAAACATGTAGATAAATCTGTAAATAGGAACATAGATCTGTAAACGTGTAGATAAATCTGTAAATACATACATACAAGTAGATCTGTAAACATGTAGATAAATCTGTAAATAGGAACATAGATCTGTAAACGTGTAGATAAATCTGTAAATATGTACATAGATCTGTAAACATGTAGATAAATCTGTAAATAGGAACATAGATCTGTAAACGTGTAGATAAATCTGTAAATATGTACATAGATCTGTAAACGTGTAGATAAATCTGTAAATACATACATACAAGTAGATCTGTAAACATGTAGATAAATCTGTAAATATGTACATAGATCTGTAAACATGTAGATAAATCTGTAAATATGTACATAGATCTGTAAACGTGTAGCTAAATCTGTAAATACATACATAGATCTGTAAACGTAGATAAATCTGTAAATAGGAACATAGATCTGTAAACATGTAGATAAATCTGTAAATAGGTACATAGATCTGTAAACATGTAGATAAATCTGTAAATACATACATACAAGTAGATCTGTAAACATGTAGATAAATCTGTAAATACATACATAGATCTGTAAACATGTAGATAAATCTGTAAATAGGAACATTGATCTGTAAACGTAGATAAATCTGTAAATATGTACATAGATCTGTAAACATGTAGATAAATCTGTAAATAGGTACATAGATCTGTAAACATGTAGATAAATCTGTAAATACATACATACAAGTAGATCTGTAAACATGTAGATAAATCTGTAAATACATACATAGATCTGTAAACATGTAGATAAATCTGTAAATAGGAACATTGATCTGTAAACGTAGATAAATCTGTAAATAGGTACATAGATCTGTAAACATGTAGATAAATCTGTAAACATGTAGATAAATCTTTAAATAGGTACATAGATCTGTAAACGTGTAGCTAAATCTGTAAATATGTACAAAGATCTGTAAACGTGTAGATAAATCTGTAAATATGTACATAGATCTGTAAACGTGTAGCTAAATCTGTAAATATGTACAAAGATCTGTAAACGTGTAGATAAATCTGTAAATATGTACATAGATCTGTAAACATGTAGATAAATCTGTAAATAGGTACATAGATCTGTTAACGTGTAGATAAATCTGTAAACATGTAGATAAATCTGTAAACATGTAGATAAATCTGTAAATAGGAACATTGATCTGTAAACGTGTAGCTAAATCTGTAAATACATACATAGATCTGTAAACGTAGATAAATCTGTAAATAGGTACATAGATCTGTAAACATGTAGATAAATCTGTAAACATGTAGATAAATCTTTAAATAGGTACATAGATCTGTAAACGTGTAGCTAAATCTGTAAATATGTACATAGATCTGTAAACATGTAGCTAAATCTGTAAATATGTACATAGATCTGTAAACATGTAGATAAATCTGTAAACATGTAGATAAATCTTTAAATAGGTACATAGATCTGTAAACGTGTAGCTAAATCTGTAAATATGTACATAGATCTGTAAACATGTAGATAAATCTGTAAACATGTAGATAAATCTTTAAATAGGTACATAGATCTGTAAACGTGTAGCTAAATCTGTAAATAGGTACATAGATCTGTAAACATGTAGATAAATCTGTAAACATGTAGATAAATCTTTAAATAGGTACATAGATCTGTAAACGTGTAGCTAAATCTGTAAATATGTAGATAAATCTGTAAACATGTAGATAAATCTGTAAACATGTAGCTAAATCTGTAAATATGTACATAGATCTGTAAACGTGTAGATAAATCTGTAAATATGTACATAGATCTGTAAACATGTAGATAAATCTGTAAACATGTAGATAAATCTGTAAACATGTAGATAAATCTGTAAACATGTAGATAGATCTGTAAATACATACATAAATATTAATGGATGAAAAGCATTTTGCTCCAAGAGCTGAGAATACAGAATCAGTTAGGACTCCGTCAGGCTGCTGGTTTGGGCCTCTCTTTTGACACCTCTGCCGTGGCAGATCTGTGTGTGACGATGCTGATTCTAAGTACTTGAAGGACCCAGATGGCCTGTGTAAACACACAACACAGTTTCAGATGGGCTCTGTCTAATTAGAGTGGCCGGTAAGAGCGCAGGTAGGCGAGGTACGGAGATGATGGACTGTTCCCTGACTGGTCTGGACACAGAGTTCAACCCTCAGGGGGCAGTGTGACCATTAGAAACTGAGCAAACAGTGGAACAAATGGACCATGAATCAAGAGCCACTAATACGACACACAGGAAATAAAGGTGCTTGTGGGCCGTGGCTAAGACATTAACAACAGTAGAGGCCTGTTGGTCACAGATATAGACACAGAGAGCATGACTTGGCATTAAAAGAATGTGATTAGCTTATTCAAATGATCTTATTTTGGGCTAAATCATTTGATCTGATGTCAGTTCAGATTTTCTGCTATGAATTTTCCTTTTGTCTGGATTTATGATCTCTGCTCCAAACAGAAACCGTCAGTTGCTGTCGTGGGTGAATTCTGCTGTATCACCTTAATACTTTCAGTTTAAATCTATAATATTTTTTGCATAATTAATTAATTAATTTTGCAGCAGTAACTAACTGTTATTCAGGGCAGTGCAGTTTAACAGTGCAGTCGCTGTTTGTTGGCCTTGATGTGGAGCAAGCAGCTAACTGAGGTTAGCATGCCGATAGGAACAGACTTTAGTATTTGCTGTTACTGATTGATGGCTGGCCAATATTCAGCATTTTTCTGTCTATTGGCATTGGTCTTTGCTTGTCCAATTGCAGGTAAAATACAAATATGAGCAGCTCAAAATTTTACCTAAGCATCGTTTTATATTCCATCACTAGTTCTAAATTTGGACTCTAAGATTTTTATTTTTACTGCAAATGTATCAGCTTCAAATATCTATTTTTAGTATTCTTGATTACTAATAATTGGTATCATATTCATCAATCCTGACTACACACCATGTTTAAGTTTCAAATGTGCAACAAAATAACACTGACCCACTTCTACAAAGTGTTTGGGCTATACTTTTATCTAAAAAGAATTGATTAGAAAAAACAACAGTCAAAGGAGGAGACCCTCACTCACTCCCATTCTACAGCAAGTTGTGCTTTCACAACTCGGGGGCTGTGGCTTAGGTGGTCGTCCACTTATCAGAAGGTCGGTGGTTCGATGCCCACTTCCCCCAGGTCTACAAGTCGAAGTATCCTTGAACAACATACTGAACCCCAATTTGCTCCCTGGGCGCCATAAGGCAGCCCACAGCTCCTCAGTGATGGTCAAATGCAGAGAAATACTTTCCCCACGGGGACAATAAAGAATAGCTTATCTTATCTTATCTCACATCTACGCCCCTCTCCCTCACACGCCACCATAGACGAGAATCTCCGAAACCTGCCACGATCAAATTAATTCACATCAAACTCGGCTGCTTGTTTGTCTGCACACTTTGGCCCCGGCTAGATAAGCTGATTATAACACAAAATATTACATGCTGTCCTATTTGTTCTGATCCAGTGTTATCCCCACGTCCCTGGTAATGCAAAAATCAGTGGCCTATGAAATGTCAAGGTAGACTCAGATGGATAATTATAAGGTATATCCAACCGGTGTAGCCTTTGGCACACGTAGGACTGTTTAGCATCAGCTATGAGGATCCCGTCCAATCATTTCACATACACCTGTAATTTATAAAATGATTGAGGAGTCATGGGAGCTCAGAGACTCTCCTCCACCCACTGGATTACCACCTGTGCTCTGCTGTATCAGACAGCAATAACAGCTCTGTGTTGCTGCTGCTGTGATTCACAGCATCAGTGCAGCAGCGTCTGACAGACAGACTGCACCATGATTGGGCTGATGGATGTGAGTCATCGACCACAGAGCCCTCTACAGACCTCTACCATTGTGATTTTTGTGGCATTGCAACATTGCTGACACGAGAGCTAACTTCTATAGTGTCCAGTATGTCAGATGTCTGCTAAGCTAATGTTTTATAGCTTGTTTATAGGTTTGGATGCATTCAATGTTCAACATTCCCAAGGTTTTACTAAAAAAAACCAACATCCACCACCTCTTCAAAACACACGGACCTAAAGAACAAATCCTGTAAAATCACTGAAGAAATCAGTTTAACGTCAAAAATCAGTGTCTCTCCATCGCCTTTTAGTGGATGCAAGATGTCTGAGAGATGAGTTTTTGCTAGCATTAGCTCAGCTTGTTCATCTAGTAACTTAAGATCCACATGTCCAGTGACTGAAATCCATCATCCAGTGATAAGATGACATTAGCTAAAATGACCATAATGGAAAAAGTTGACGTGACTTTAAACAGTTATAACGTAGTTATAACTGTCCATCGGGCCCACTGCCTCTGAGCTAGCTGGCTAACTTAACTTGGCCAGAAGGGAGAAATGATGTGTGCGCTCACCTCACTGGTGACGGGAGAGAGAGTTTTCTCAGCTGGTAAAGATGCCGTCAGAGTGACAGTGGGAAGCAGCGGTGGCTGTAATGGTGAGTAAGTGAAGTTTCTATGGAGACAGCCTACCTGACACGGTTGAGACGGAATATTGGGAACATCCTGAGTCCAAGAATCGATATCACGGTCCATCACTGTTTCACCAGCCAGACTCTCCTTTCAACTGACTATAATGAACTCCCAGCTTATTCTACACTGGTGGCTGCTAATTTAACCATCTTCCTGCCAAACACAGTGAGAGCTCAGGCCGTTACGGGCCGAAGCAGCTGTCACCGGCTGAGGTGGCTCGTCTCCCACTTTGATCCTGAGCCAGAGACACAGACATGCAGCTCCATCCTACAGGGTGGAGCTGTACTGGATGCAGGGAACATTGCCTCTCCATTCATTAGCTACGTTTCAACAGCTGCTCACCAATTAGTTTGCTCTCCAGACTGCAAAAGCAGTATAATGAGTACACCTTATACCTTATTTCAAAAGATGAAGCAGCTTAATAGTAAACATTCAAGATTTGGAGAGCATGTTTTGACACTTTCCATTCAATTCAGGCTGAGAGTAACCAGATCCTTGTCCTAACTAAACCAAACCTCAGCACCAGACTCAAACATGCTTCCTTCAGCATCATCTTCAATGCTTGCCAAGAACTGCTGGCCACTAATGAGTATTTAATGCCAGAGAAAGAGGAAAATGGAGAGGAAGGTCGTACATGGCCTGGTGTAGCAGATCATCTGTTTGGATGCATGCGACTTAGAAAAGCTACCTGTTTGTGAATCAATTATTATAAAGGTGTCAGACTTCACTTTTGGCCTCAGCAAAACCAGACAGACTCTGATGTGAGGAGTTTCCACATTATGGTGGGTGAAGAGATCCTGCATCCAGTAATGGGAGACAGGTGGTGCCCAGGAGGAGATAAAGCGAGAGGCTCTCACCCCGCAGGAGTCTGGCACAGTCAAAAGCCAAAGCTGAAGCCTTTACCTCCCATCTGGGGGGACACTCTCTCACCAACGCTGCCAGTTTACAGCATACTCAATTACTGGTCATTACCTGAGCGAGTACTTGCAGCCTGCGGCCTCCCAGTGCCAAATCATACAGGTGGTCAGATGGAGGAGCTGAGTTATGCTAGCAGTGGATAGAAATCTGATTCAGCTGTACCTTCATATCAGACACACAAAGTAACAGCGCCAAAGCTTGAGAGAGAGAGAGAGAGAGAGAGAGAGAGAGAGAGAGAGAGAGAGGAGCCATCAAGGTAACGTTAAAGAATGAACTGAACCACATTCATATATGCAGCATTATAATGTGAGACATCACTAAATGCAAAGGCTAGCATGGTAATGCTAAAGCTGACATGTGTTAAGTTTATAGTTAAATAAATCGATGTTCATTGTGTTGGTAGCTATGCCGTCCACTGAGTACACGTTATAGTGCATTCATGTGGTGTCAGAATAATTGGAAAAACCAGTTCCCCTGAGAGGAAAATTCATGTGAAAATGTTGTTACACGACTTGTGAACTCTGACGCCACATAGACAGAGAAACATGGCAGGTGATATAAAAGGTTTGCTTGATGGTTAGAAACTTCTCTACATTCATGTCCTGACTATCAGTTGTATGTATTGTATGTAATAAATAACATATTACGTTGTGACCGTTTCAGTTGACACTGAGTGATGTAGATTAGTCAGAAATGTTATTTATTAATATCAACCCTGAGGTTAGATCAAGCAATATTCTAGTAATTTTAGAGAACGCACTGGTCTGAGACTAAATCACCAGTAATATGAAACGTCAAACAGATATCAATATGTTCAAAATGCTCCGATCCAATCAAAAACAACATACAACACGATACAATACAGCATCTTCTTAGTGTCGTCCTTTATCATATTTCAAGTGATTTCATATTTTATAGCTACAAAAACATTCTGGGAATTTGGTTAATGGAGCAAAACCTCTGTGGAAGTATCAGAAAATGGACACAACCTTTAAAGACGCTGGTCACACTGACATAACAGCATGGAGCAAATGAGCAGGTTCCTGCTGAGGCTCAAACCAAAGCAAACAACATATTTGTACAGCAGAGCGTCTTAACTTCAGGGTAAATGAGGACTACAGATCTGAAACGGATTTTGTTGGCCTGTGGCTCTCCAGAAGCAACAGTGAAGTAAACTTTGTAATCAACACATCTTCGCTGGTGAACTAGTGATCTCGATCTCACAGAGACAAGAGATCATTACAGGTGACATTTTTGTCAAACTAAATTGAAGTCAAGATTAATAATATGAAGCCGGCTCTGCGAGGCCAACAGCGTGACAGTAAGTGAGTCAGTGCGGGTATGAGTCCGACATTAGCATATAAACAACAGCCTGGAGAAGACGGATGCTGCTGCACATCGCTCCATTGTCAATATGCTCACTGATCCTCATCCAGAAATCAGAGAGGGGCTGTCAGGACTGATTCCTGCAGACAGCGGAGAGGATAAACAGCAGAAAAACAGCACACCAACCTGTCAATCAGTGGACTCTGTCCCTACGAACTCCAGTCTGAGCAGCCAGGACAAAAAAGAACCCCAATTTTGGAAGCAGGGCTGCATAATATGGCAAAAAAGTGAAACTGCAATCCCTTTTTTTCTGAGATATATTAAGATATGTAATCTAAATAAAGCAGATTTCATCAGAAACATGCAGCGTGTTATCATGGACACAGGTAATAATTATCCTTATTTTGAGTACTTTAAAAGTCTATCCTCTTCTACCTACGTCTACCATGCATGACTCTGACACCAGCATTGGACAATAGGGGAGACAACAGGATGCAGCACTCCTGTGCTGTAGTCGTGTTAATTAAATGTTAAACATTTCTCGTCAGTTAAATGAGAACCTTTCAAGCTTCCTTTGTATCGAGCAGCTAAAACGTCGTAACATGATGTGTTTGTAATTCGTCTTACTCGACGTTACGTGTCCTGCAGTGAGACTATTACACATGAGCACAAAGCAACGTCGATGCTGAAATGATGTATTGTGCAGCCCGACTCAGACGGATCCAAAGACAGGTTAGTTATTTTTGATGAATGGATATAATTCCATGTTTCCTGCCACAAAAATAGGTGACAACATAAACCTGAGGACCACCTGATGGAGTGGACCTGTGTGGCCCGCCCTGTTTCCTAGTCCTCATAGTGAAGAGGACTCGGATGTGTGGCTCAGGTCCTTCCTATATGATGACACCTGGATCAATGAGCCCCCTTTACACAGCCTGTTCAAGGGAGGACAGTTGGGTCTGAACTGCACCTCACTGTTCTGTATGAAAGTCACTACGGCATGTTTATTGTTGTTCCACCTCTGAACCAGCAGCAGAGGAAATTACAGCACCGAGTCGACGTCTGCACACCGACCCAACTGAGCAGAAAGGACAGTAATGTAACATCATGGATTCCTGCAGCAGGCTGGGTCACACTGATGTCGACAGAACAGTTAAGCATTACTAAGCTACTAATACAAGGAGTTAATGCTCACTGGAGGTCACTACAAATACCGTTCTTGGTGGGCAAAGAAACTTTACCTGACTGAAGTTTCATTTCTGGGTGAACCGTTAATATCCTAACTGTATATTTTTACTGAATATCAGCAGATATTGGCTGTCAAATTATCTGGGCGTCTTTTCTGCAAGCATGTTTTAAAAGTCTGAATTCAGACAAACATGCTCCATGTTGCAAACATTTTGTCCCATAGCTAGTGTTTGATGGTTCCTTCAACCCAAATATAAGTGAACATACATTGCAGAATTATTCATATTCTTTGTGCAACAGATGAACAAATTGATCATCTTTCCTCTACTCTCTGCAGTTACAATGCTTTTTGTGCTGTCCCCAAGTAGAAAAAAAAAAGAGAGACTAAAGGTTTGCTATTTGGCTAAAGGTTTTCCATCTATATATGAATGGATGCAGAACTTAACCAAACTGAGATTCTCATTCCTCCACACAGAATATATGGTAAGTGTTTCTGTGCAGCCTTTAAATGGACAGACTGGACTGTGGTGGTATTAAATACTTTAATAACAAAGAAACAGACGGAATAAAAAACTGTGTGTGAGTCTGTGAAGGAGAGGGTCTAAACAACTTCTCTGTTCATTTAATTAAAACTCTCAGCTGCTCTAAATGTCTGTCTGAGGCTCATATACCTCCTTACAAGAGTCTCAGCTTAATGGTGAGGTGCAGGTAGTCTGAGGAGATGAAGCAGACACCCTGAACGAGACATAATGTGCTTTTAATTTGAGGAACATCGTTTGCCTGTAATTTCTCTCTTCATATTCCAAGGCTATTATGATGTCTGTTACTTTAAATTATGGAGAATGTGGTTTAGTTTATGTTTACCAGTCTAACTGCCACTGTCACGACTTGAAGGGATCGTTTTAGATATTTTGGAAGTAAGTTTATTCATTGTCTTGTTCAGTTATAGATGAGAGACGGATACAGCTTTCATATCTGTGAAGATCCTGCCCTTCCAGTGGACCAACATGTGACATCATTTCAGAAAAAAGAGAGGGAGAATTAGCCTGGACCTTTTTTTACACTGACTTTTGTACAGATTAAACAAACATCTAAACACAAACACTTTGTATTAATTAGTGAGCTTTAGCTGCTGACAGAGCAGTAGTATTTTGGGGCTAAGCTAAGCTAACAGCTGCTGGCTCCTACTGGCCTTAATCCGTGTTTCCACTAAGTGGTAGCAGCTCAGCTCGACTCTACTTTACTCGCCTTTTTTTGGTTTTCCATTAGGTGAAAGTACCTTGTACCTTCTTTGGTATGACCCCCTGTAGACACTGCAGAAAAGCTGAGCAGGTACTAAAAGGTGAGTGAAAACTCTGCAGACCACTGATTGATAAGATCACTGCATAATAAATGCACAAACCAATGCTCCCCATTTTTAAACAGCCAAGCTACTATAGCAGCCACAATTTGTTACTCAGTGGACACAATTACAGAAAATGCAACCCCAAAAAACTGCCCCCTGTTCGACTGAGGAGGTGTAGACAGTCCTGTCTCCAGAAAAGTACCTGATACCAAAGCTGAGTCAAGTTGAGCAGAGCCGGTACCAAGTGGTGGAAAAATGGCTTTAGGTTAAGTATGGTAAGTTTTTATTTTTACATTTAATGAACAGAAGATTACGACATGTGAAGGACTTGAAATGCAAAATTTGCAAATCAGTCTTGATTTGGGACTTAAGTGCAAAAACTTGAGACTTACAACAATGACTTGATCCCACCTCTGGTAGATGGTACTGTATATTAGGCACATTAAAGGCTCTGTTAAGCCTGTCAGGACCAGCGTACATAATGGCAGATTCATGAAGTATTGCCGACTACAGCCAATCCAAGGTCTGATACTTGTGAAAGACAACCCTTTACTCATTAGGATGAGGCAGAGCACACAGGAAGCCCACTGACAACAGAGGAGAGATCATCATGTCTTCTTCAGCTGGCCCCCACTGACCTGTTTCACACTCCAGTACACCAACAGAACTGCACTGCATGTAGCAATCCACAGCTTTGCCCTTAAAAACAGAAGACTGCAGGAATTTGGAATACAAGCTAATCAGTGTGCTCATTTTGTCAGATATTTGTTAATCAAGTCTTAGTCCTGTGTCAAATGTCCTTATTAGTTTCTATTTTATTTCATGTGATCTTGTTTTTAAGTCTAGTTTCAGTCAATGGCATTTTAGTCTTTCTAAAACACCAGATTATTATTAACATTTCAGTCAATCTAGTCGAGCCATAATAAATATTTTCTGATTCCACATCAGATTTATCTGATCATGATCTGATAAAAACAGGTTGAATGATTCAGAATACAGCTTTGCACAAAGTGTCTGGTCTGATGATGTAATTTTAAGGAATACATCCAGACATGGAACATGTTCTGATTGGCTGATTTATTTTGAACCACGCCCAGCTCCAAGCCAGCGAGCCGGGCTTCTTACCCATTTAAAGTTTGACAATAGGTTGAGATGGTTTCAGCCCCGAAACCTCTAATCATTGGTTTATTAGATAAAACTGAGACTCTGAGCTCCAGATATCCTGAGGAACCTTCAGAGGGAACCAGCTACTAGATGGTTCCATTAGTCTTTGGCCCCTATACCCCGGTCAGACCAGCTACTAGATGGTTCCATTAGTCTTTGGTCCTATATTCCGGTCAGACCAGCTACTAGATGGTTCCATTAGTCTTTGGCCCCTATACCCAGGTCAGACCACCCATTTGTACATCAGGACCACTGTGGTGGTCCATCAGTTTCCTCTGGCTCCGCCTGCCCAGACATAGTTCACCATCTTTAGGATCCCATCACACGCACTCAGGCTCCACCTCCCCGACGGAACAGGTGAGACGGGCCGGTGGCGAGCCCGACTCAGAGAGGCCAGCATCCCACCTCAGCCGTTGCAGCACAGGAAACCAAACCACTGCAGACACCATTAATGTTCAGAGTATTTGGATTGTAATTTAGAAAAAAAACTAGTCTTTAATATTATGGTAAAGCTTTTATTTACACTACATTGAAGTGTTGTCTTTTTTTGTCAACAATACTGCGTGTTAATTTAGTCACAGTTAGTCTTTGATGACATCGGTGTCGTCTTGTCATTGTCTTGTCAGAGTAAAAGGTTGCCGAACATTTTTCATCTTAGTTTTCATTAACTAAATTAACATGAGAGCATCACATCTTCTCCTTTACCTTGAGAAATAGGAACTAAGACAGGACCGAAGAGGGGGGTTAGGGTAAAACGGAGACAGGGAGAGATGAAAATGGGAGAGAGAGTGATTGGTTGCTGGCTGCCATTCTGGCCCGGTGGCCCTACAGCTGATACACAGGGTTGCGTAATGGGTCTGCATGCAGTGTGAAGCACATGCATCTGAAGAGACCACTTAAGCCTTCTGGGGAAGGGAAATTATTTCAACAAGCATTTACATACACAGGATGAGACAGCCATGTTTTGACACACTGCGCTAAAAATAGCACATTCTTAACAGAGGGGGGGAAAAAATACAAAGTGCCAGTCAAATCCAGACTGGCAAGAGGAAGGAGAGATACAACATTTCTTCCAAAGACAGTCCTGAGAACTGAACTAGGGGGGGTATGGTAAATAAGAAGAGAGCGATTCTATCTGAAACAGCTGACCTGACACGCAGCCAGAATCACATACAATGAAATCAAAGCAATTAAGAATCAGCCTGAGCAGCTTCACAGATCTGTTATGTAATTCTGGGCCTGTAGGGCCGTGTGTTAGGAGATGGCAGCAGACAGGACCGTTGTGTTTTCAGCTGCACGTACTGTATATATATATGACCGTTCATCATGCTCCGACTCTTTGCTCTTCTTCTATTTCCAGAGAAGCGGAGCCTCGAGGGCCAGCAGACCTACGGCGCTGCAGCACATGCAGGCTGGACTTCAGCATCACTGCAAATGTCACACAGCGTTAGCTCGTTCACTGCAGGTCAGCCTACGCTGAGAATCATCTATAAATGGCACCTTTGCACCTACATCTTATACGGACGCAATGTTTGTTAATACTCTGATCTGACACTCGACTCCCTCTGCTAAAAATGACGACCTCAAACGTGGGCTTCGTTCTCCCTTTTAGAGCGATTACATGCATCCAATGAATTTAAATGAGCTCCTGAAGGTCCTCGTTTGAGGATAAGAGAATCTGTTGCCCGAATAAATGCATAATACACTCAAGGGTCTTAGCAGAGCAAAATCACCAGCTGCATTTCCACCTGCAGGGCACCATGGGTAATACTGATGAGTACAGGTACTTCTGTAAACAGAGCAGGTAGATCAGGACACATGAGGAGGTACTGTGTGTGTTAGAAGCACGTAAAAGAACACAACCCTCTCCTCTCCTCCTCTCTCTCTCTCTCTCGGGTGCATGAGAGGAGATTTCTGCAGGGTGTGTTTGAGTGTGAGTCATCATCAGTGCAGAGAGAGAAAGAGGGGAGAGGCATTCTTTAAGTCTAAGCAATGCAGCAAGGAAATACCAAACGTCCTGCTTTTTTTAAACAGGCTGAAAAATCCTCCAAACACCAGCAGCTAAACGAGTCCCAGCTGGTTGATGTATATTCTATCCCAGTGTTATGCAACTGCAGGTCAGCACAGCAGCTCCAGTGAAGCATATTGAATGTTGGGCTGAGCCACAGCCGAAGCTTACTGTCTGAGTAATAGTGAGCGTCTTTCCATCACGGTCATGTTACTGTAATGAAGACAGCCCTGCACAGTTCACAAGGGGATGAAAATCCCTCAGAGAAAATTAAATAATGATCAGTCAATCAATAGATTTTGATCATTATATTTCTTAAGTCACAACTATGAAGCAAAAACTCCAAATGTCTTCTTTTTCCAGCATCTTCTATATGATGATTTGTTGCTTTTGTCTGTTTTATATAATTAAATCTGAATATTTTTGTATTACCACCTCCACCGATGATGTTTTTGCCACCACTGGTTTGTTTTTCTGTTTATTAGCAAGATTATTCAAAAAGTTATGGACGGATTTTGAGGAAATCTTTTGTTGTTTATGGTAGTTTAACAACTCATGAAATTTCACCTGGATCCAGACAGTTTTGAAAGGATTCTGTACCATTGTGGGACAATTTTACAATAGTTTGTCTTCTCACTTCCTGGATAATGCCTGCAATGATTGGACAAAAATGACACGATGACATCACCATAAGATCTAGCACACATCAGAGTCTGATCTGGATCCAAGTCATATTCTGGATCTGGTGATCCAGAGCTGATCCTGAGATCAGATTATTTGTTTGCCTTTGTATCTCTACCTTAAAGATATCATATATTTGATTATAGATATATGGTGTTAACAGTAAAGAGCAATATGTTACATCACTTCTACTTTTCATGACTATGTTTTATGACAAATAAGCATTGATGTTATCAGATCAGATTCTTTTAGAGCTAAACAGTCGTGTAGGATGAATGCATTGATGCAGATTATTTCTCGAGGTTTCCAACGATGGAGGAGGTGGAGCTATCTCACTTTAAGGTATATGTAAAAACTTGAATCATTTAGTCTTGTATTAAATCAACATTTTACAAAATAAAAGCTTTAAAACCAACCAAACAATTAACAAAACTATAAATGAAACTTTAAATTCTACAAGCAATGGATTTTAATACAAAAGAGTCTTTTCTTTTCTTTTTTTAGGTCTAACAGTGGTAGGATTCCAGCGTTGTGTGACTACAATAGAAGCTCAAACAACAGATCAGACTGGATACAAACATCAGACATGATTCAATCCAAGGGCTCTAATTTACTGACTGCCTGAATTTTCTCACCCACTCTGCACTAAGTGTTTTTTTTTCCAGAACTCCCACCGGCTTGGCCTTACCTTCTCCCACACAGAGATGGTGCAAGCTTTAAACACCAGTTCCCTCATGTCCAGACAGTCCGCAGGGATACCAGCAGGTCTGCGTCTCAACAAGTGTGTCCGAACTATAGCAGAGATGGAGAGCTAGACTGAGAGACAGATGAACCCGAGCAACCTGATCCTCAGGTTCAACTCAAGTCCACGCTGTCATCCAAGCCTGCTGATTACATTACTGCATGCTGCAATGGCTCCAGTCAGCCGATAATAACCATCACAGACTCAAACTGATAAACACTGTGTTTGACAGAGTAAATTAATATGAACTCAAGGACAGTATAGCAGCTGTCTGTGGAATAAAAAGAAAAGCTTCCTTTAGCAATGTAAATGGGTATTTCTTTACCCTTTTACTCTCTAAGGGAGCACAATTTAAATGTTCCATCCCCAGAACGTGGCTCAGCGCCACGCTTCCCTCTGTCAGACCTGACAGACTACGCTTTCAGTCTGCAGAGCACATTTAGATGCAGCTCTGGCAGTGGGAGGCTGGCTCCTTACCATCTCTGTTGGATATTGATAAAATACACAAAGAATACACTGGAAGTATATTTAGTCTGATGTCTGTCAAAACACCCAGTCTGTCAGAAAACATGTAAGAGCTACAAAGGCAGAGAAGACAATACAATGCTGAGGGTTGAGTGGGCTATGAACTGGGTTTCCATTCAAAAGGCTGCTTTCATGTCCTGTGATGAGCATTTTCTCCAAATAATTTAACTTTTCAGTCGTGGTTTATTCAGGTTTAGGAACTAAAAATACTAGGTTAGGTTTCTGCGCTAAAAACTCTTGGTTACATTTAAGCACCAAGAAACATGTGGTTAGGTTTAGGCATTAGAAAATACCAGTGACATTTAGGCACCAAAAAATACTTGTTTAGGCTTAGGAACTAAGAACACTTTCTGCACTCAAAATACTTGATTCTGTTTAGGAGCTAAAAGCACTTGTTAGTTTTAGGCATTGAAAATACTGTTAAGTTTAGGCAGTAAAAAGATTTTGTTAGGTTTAGGCATTGAAAATCAAATTTTTTGTCCAGCATAGGGTATTAAACTGCAAAGGACAATGCTTAATGTGAGTATTTCAATACAGTCTGAGAATACAGGTCCACTAACAACGTCAGTGTTACACCACCTGAAATCTAGTCCAAAGTGGGACACTATCATGTCAGTGTTAGCTAGGAGAGGCAGAACTAGTACATGTGCTTTGTATCTTATTATTATGATTACTGATTGGTCAATTATTAGTTAAGGAAAATGTATGAAATCTGAAACCATACCTGTAAAATAAACTGAAGAAAGAAAAACCAGATAGAGAGCAAAAAGGGAGAAAAGAAAGATGCAATGTAAGCAAAATCCCAGAAAAAACAAAAAACTTTTCTTGTGAACTCATTGGAAATACAGTCATGTCAGCAGTGACAGTCATCCCAGGTCAGTCTGTCAGGACCACTTCCCCCTCACGCTCATCCTTAGGTATCTACTAAGAACAAAGCCTCACAGAGGACGGCATCACAAATGCAGCAAGAGGCAGGAGTCTGGGCTCAACAGCCAAGAACCAACTCCAGGAAGAAGGAAAAAAACGCCTCACCACTGAAAGCAACGCTCCGATGAACAAGCAGTCCCAACTGAGACAAAAGAGCAAGTCGAGGAAGCAAGAGAGGGTGATAGCGGGACAAGATAACAACACCACAGACACAGCTCATCGCAACTCTTCTGACACTGTGAGTTGTCGGATTATCAGTCAGCTCCTCTGCCCTGCATGAGAGACGCTGGCAGACATCATGGCCCTTTAATTCCAACAAGACACCAACCTAATTAAGGAGCACAGGGCTGAGGACAACCACCCTCCTCCTGATGACTGCATAAAGTAAAGAATGGGCTCTACAAATGCGCTTTTTCATAAAATAAAAAAACCAAATATCAACAGACCAGTGAGCACAAAACTGAGCATCAGTCATTACACCGAAACTAAGTAGATGGACAGGCAACGGTGGCCCAGCAATGAAGGCACAACTGACATGTCAAGTATGGTTCTGGCTGCAACTAACAGCTGTTTTCATTATTGATTCATCTGATGATTATTTGATATTTAGTCTATAAAATACAACAACAAAAAAAAGCACAGCTAGGTTTGGGCATCAAAAACTGTTTCCAAATTCGAACACGTTCCAAATATTTTTATTTTGAGGGTCGGAAGAGTGCAACACCTGTGCCAAACTTATTTTGTGCAAGAGAGAACGCACAACTAACATGACTAAACACCTTCACCTACACGGCGTACCATGTTTGACATGTTGTGCTGATCTCCCTCGTCTGCCTCCTCCTGTGAACCCTGAGCCAACAGCCTGCAGCACCTCGTCACAATCAGGTAAATAAAAATTAAATAATGTCTTATTCTCAACAGTGAGACAGCAAACAGGTTATACCTGACCAAACTGCTATACACGGTGTCAAATGCAAATACTGAAATATATTATTTTTGTAGATGAATTGTTTGCAGATTGCTAACACTAGTAGCCACATTACTGCTGCTAAGCTAGTGGCAGTGATCCCACAACATGACATGAATATGTGAATGAGTCATTCATAATGAATGGCTTGTATAAATGTTTTTTCTACTGTGACATAAGCATGTGGGCCTGTTTTGACCCTCAAAGAACCAGAATCAAGAATCGTTAAGAGCCAGAACCAAAAAGCTAGAATTGGAACTGGTCCAATGTCCAACCCTAAGCACAGCTAACCTAAACAGATGTCTATGACAGCATGGTGGGAGTTTGTCACGTTTAGGTGTGAACTGTCCCTTTAAACTGCTGTTTTACTTGACAGTGCAGCCATTGTAATTAGCCACCACATAATGGGAATGACCTTATTAAAGCTGCTGCTGGGTCACAAGCAGATTTAGGTTACCGAAAAACACATGAGCTAGCCATTATTCCTTTTCATTGGGTGCATCATCTTTTCATTTTCAGGAGTGCACACACACACACACACACACACACACACACACACACACACACACACACACACACACACACACACACACACACACACACACACACACACACACACACACACACACACACACACACACACACACACACACACACACACACACACACAGTCAGATCTTTCTTTAGGAGAGCGAGTATCAATATTTATGCACTGAGTGAGTCCATAAATACCAGTGGCCAGACCAAAAATCAATGCAAGCCTGCTACATATTTTAATCTCCCTATGAAGGTCACATTACTGCAACAACGCCTGACAGGGCAAAGCGCACACACTCCATGGAATCAGTCAGAGGCTTTTGCACTCATGCCACCCTGACCCAGCTCAACTCCTGTCCCTGAACTACATACTGTATTGAAGAGTGTAAAAACAGAGAGCGCTCATCAGCTGTAAATGGATTATAAGAGCCGTCACGTGGCAGATGCTCGTCTCAAAGGGATGTGTTTTTAGCCCTGTGTAACTCATGTACATTATAGATGAGGCACAGGAGAAGGGGGAGTGTTCAGCAGAGCGCTATCAGTTACCAGAAGGCCAATTTAAATCCCCCCCCCCCATCATGACTCGCCTCTATTTCAGAGCCACAAGGGTGACACAGCAGCGAGCTCAGCCTGCACCCTGCAAACAAAACTCTGCAGCCTCCACGGAGACGCTGTGAAGGAGAATTTCTCTGCCAAAGCCGCCACATGAATGTGTCACTTTGCTTAACAGGGTTTCTGAAAGTTAGATGAACATTTTACGATCTTGTTAAAACCGGTTACATTATTAAAAGGCCGCGCTCATCCTGCGAGGCGAGAAAGGGAGCCTGCAGCAGATTGAAATTTTAATAAGCTCAACGCGGTGGCTAGAGATTGAGACACTTGGCAGAGATTTAGCTTTGAAAATCCTGAACGTGGGCATGAGATGATTTAACCTCATTATATCATGTATGCACTCATGCGAGTCAAAAGACAGGGGATTCTGCAAACCTGTGATAAACCCATTAACCAGCTTAACTTCAGACAGCGTTTTAATCTGTGATATGGAGCTATGCTACTACTGATGTTTGTGATGCAGGGCCTTTTATTTCAGCATAATAAGATGCTATCAGGTTGTAACTTTACTGTACCGGCATGTTGTTATCTCAGATTTGCAGCAATGGTGATTTTTTTTTTCTTGTACATGACGGACAGTGTGTGATGCTGATGCCCATGGCCATCAGAGTGTAGAAGGAGGTGTGTAGAAACACCTGACCCTGGAGGAGACTGGAGAGGACGCTCTTCCTCTCTCTGCTAAGTCTGTGATAAATGATATCTCAGCATCATAACTGTTATCTGGTGAGGTAAAGGCCCAGCTATAGATTAAATACAGCGCTGTGTTTGTGCGTTTGTGTCTGCTTACCCTTGTCTCTCTCTCTCTCTCTGTGTGTGTGTGTGTGTGTGTGTGTGTGTGTGCTGGCACCAGACGTCCCTGGTTGTTAAATCATGCCATGCATCCCACCAGCTCCTTACAGACCTCCTGCAGCAGAGAGGCAGTGGGCCTTGTTCCAATAGCAACACAGTTTATGTTGGAGACAGAAGCAGCAACGCTGCTTATGAACGATTCACTCTGTGCACTCAGTGTTTTAACAATTATCTGATTATTGAAAAGAAATGGATTCATCATAATTAGAATTCATTTCTGAATAGAAAAAAATTGAAAACTAAATGTTTCCAGCAAATTTCCATGATTTTTCTATTAAATATTTTAAGATGAATTTCGACACCAAAGCTATTATCCCCATCTGTTTGCAACAAAAATATTTATATTCAAATCTGAATTTAGATTTATAAAGGGGTTGGACAGGGCCTACCACAAGAAGGTTAAACAGTATTTTGTTGGTTTGTTACTGTTTGTTTGTTTGTCCACAGAACTTGTGACAGAAACATGTCAAAGTGGAAAATATGCTCCAGTGTTACTGTACATTGTCATACATGCTGTACAATGACAGGTATAAACTATTCACCCTGAAGCTGTATTTGCCTTCATTGTAGTAGAGACGAAACGGTTGACCGACCCGTGAGCATCAGAAAGACGGCGACTGATAAGTAATCAGTCCATTGGAGAAGTAGAAAGAGCTGCAGAGTGAATGGTGTTGAGCAGAAGCAGAGTGCGGTCCGGGTCAGCCAGCAGCATCTGAGCGTTAATAAGGGGGGTAATTGAATTAGAGGATCAGCGGAGGCCTGTAGTGTGGGTGCCACGCGGCTCTAATGTCATTACAAGCGATGTAAACATGTGGTTGGCCCTCAGCGTGGGGGCCTCCCACATCAATATCTGCACAAACACGTACACTAATATCCTCGAAAATAAAAAGCAAAACCACAAACAAACAAACAAACTTGTTTAACTTAAGACACCGTGTCCCAGCATACAACTGTGTGTTAGTGATGTTCCACTACGGGTCAGGGGAAAAGATTCATCAGGACTAAACAGAAACAGTGTCATTAAATCTGACGCTGCACAGCATTTAACGCCGTCGTCTCATTGGACACAGATGGAGTCTCCGCCCTGTCTGTGTGATGTTTGTTTTCTGTGCAGGAAGAAGTGATAAATCTGACGTTGGTGAGACATTTTTAGATCTGTTTGTTTAAAAGAACATGATGGGTGCACACAATCTATGAAATACTGCAAAGTGTGTTTTTTCCCATCTGCATAATGCATATTTATGATCAACTCTCTAATGTGCATCGGCCTGATGATCCATCCGACTGCAGCTTCAGAATATCTGTAGGCTTGACTGTAGGCCTGCTCCCAGTGATGAATAGCAATGAGGGCAGGAGTTAACCAAGGACAAACTGCTCACAGCCCTGATAAGTCTTGCCATCTCGGCTGCGACAATGAGACAGATGGGGAACGGGTCATATCCTCAGCTTTTCAACATGCAGGTTGGCCAATCAGAGCACAGGAAGGAAGAGATTGATATGGAGAGTTGCATTGTGTAACTCTTTGCCAAAACATGACACATGACATAACCACATAAATCTCCTCCACTTTAAATAGCACATCTGCTCATGCAAGCTCAAACCTTGCTTGGACCAGTCTTTGACAGATGTTTTATTTTTTTGACATCCTGTAAAGAACATCCTCCCAGGTTTGGCCCTGCAGCAGAGCAGGACAACATGGATGAACACAGACGTATCCGGCAGAGAAAAAGTCATGTTCTACAGAGATTTCAAAGGATAAAAAGAAGAAGAAAAAAAACACACATTCTTGCAAAATCAAATTAATGATGAATGAAAAGCATCTTTTCTCTTTATACCAACAGATTTTGTAGATACAACCTTGCTACCAGTAGTTTACATTGGCTAAAGCTGGCTTGTGTTGAGCTACATATTTCTGTTTGATTGTGCTCACAATAACTCCTCTCTGCATGTTGTACTCTTCCCTCATGTTCAGACCTGGTACTGACATCTGTCCTGATAAGTCAGAACAGGTGTGAATGCAGTCACATGTGGTCTGGGTCATATATGACCACATTCTTTAAGCTATGAGGACAGGACTGTGTCACGCAGCCTCAGAGGAAACCACAACAACAGACATAATGGATTATACGCAGTCTGATTCTACTTGTTTGGCCTCTCTTAAGGTAAGCAGCAGATGTTTGTGAACATACTATTTCAGCTGATTTCACCATTTAATCAGTTACCACCATCATGAAGCTATTTCTTTCTTTGTGTTATAAACATTTTGTGCGTTTGTCCCAGTGGTGTTTATTTGCAGATAGAGCAGGAAGCCTCAGAGCTGTCAGTTCCACATGTGATCCAATCAGCCACGACAGACCATAATAACAACAGGTATGAACAGGCTCCTCCCATACATTTATAATTACTACTGTAGTAATCAATCACTTCTGGCCACGGTTGGCCACTGTTCAGTGCTATGCTAACATAGCTAGCTTACATCCAATTCTCTCTGAAATTGGAAAATCATCAGGATCCATCATCAGCTGTTTCTCTACTTGAGGGAGCTAACCATCTCCAACCCACCCACACCAATACACTCCTGTTCTCTGTTGACTGAGCAAAACAGCAGCTTAGTGACACAAAAGGATGCATGGTGACTTCAAAAGCATTCATTTCCCAGCAACCACCACAGGTATGAGGGAAGATCTTCTGTGTCACCAAAGACAGAGTAAATCAGGACCAAATGAAAGCAACAAATTCTGCCATTAACTGGCAAATGCACACTTTAACATCTTTTACACAGAGCTGTTGCAGGTTCAGGGCAGTTTGACAGATGAAAAATGTTATTATTCACATTTGGTTGCCTTGAAAAAAATCCTGCTGCACATGACTGAAATGGCAGACCACCTCTGGAGAGATGTTGCCAAGCTAATTATCAAGTAGCTCTGTCACAAGCAGGTGGAAGAGTTTAAGAATAAAGTTCACACCACCCTCATTATGCAAACAATCGCTGTCGGCAGTGCCAATCTCACACCCTTTACACTACAGCTGGTGGACTTTAACACAAGCAAGTCACTCTGTCGGTATGAGACAAGAAGATCTGAAAATCATGTGAGAGTAGCATGTTCTTCTGCAGGTATGCAAACCAAAACCAAAGAAAATGATGATGCAGAGATGACTGTACTGTCAGTAACATGCAGCCCTCTGCAGACGGTAGGAAACAGCCACATTAACATGCAAGAGTTATGTTAGGCAAAAGATGTCACCCATACCGTCGCTTTCTGTGTGAAAACAACAGTCTGTCGAGTGCTGAGGAGACCCCCTCCACACACACACACACACACACACACACACACACACACACACACACACACACACACACACACACACACACACACACACACACACACACACACACACACACACACACACACACACACACACACACACACACACACACACACACCACTCATCCCCTTTGCACAAGCACCACACTGAAGTCTAATCGATGCAGCTCATTCATATTGAACCACAGACGTCAGGGGAAGCCGGGGGAATTACAAGCAGCCTGGAGGAAGCCTGAGGAATACAAACTCAGCTCCACTGTGGAGACCTGCTGCTTGTCGTCCACGACACTCTCAACAACATGGCTTCTAGGTCCAAAGGAAAAAACAACTGAACAGGTGGAACAGTACTTAAAACAGATCGTCAAAAACAAAACAGTATTTTTTTTGGGGGGGGGAGGTATTTAACAGAAATCATATGAACTCAGAGATGCTCTGTAGTAGCACCAATATGCATTATGTAGAGTTGTATCAGTATTAGAAGACCAATAGTGGTCTGGTCATCATTCTGCCCGTAAGGTTAGATCTAAGGATGTCTGACTGAACACTATCTAGTGCAGATCCATCATTTTCACAACATGGATCATAATAATGATTCATAAAGCTCTGCAAAAAGCATACCTCACCGCACCCAATTCAAAAATGTCAACTTTTAAAATAGAACAGGGTCAATTTACTTGTTTTAATTTTTTTTCTTCAAAGGAGGGAGGATCTTAGTGGGAGTACTGGGATGTCAGGTGTGACTGTGTGGCATGGCCTGTGTTATTACCATTCATATGTAAACAAACTATACTTTTATGATTGACTTGTTTACTAGAGCACAGAGTTGTTGACATGAACATAAAGTTATTGTTAGATGAAGCTCTCAAAGTGAACCAGACTGATGCATTTAGCCACACCACCATCCCATCCCATGAGAAACACTACTGCCACATTCATGCAATTAATCCCAATGAAGACTTTAAATGAACATGAGCAGAACGTCACGGCTCATTTCAACTTTAAACCAACAACTGGAGGAAAAACAACTCATGCTTCACAAGTTCACAGTCGTCAGCAGGGAGGAGAACATGAAACTCTGAAAGCTCTGACAACTGCTGAAAGCAAATGCCTCCACAGCACAGCGGTCTTCAACGGGCCCCAACGGTCCATGACATCCCAGTCCAGCACCAACAAGCCTTTATCTCGCTTTCACACACACACACACACACACACACACACACACACACACACACACACACACACACACACACACACACACACACACACACACACACACACACACACACACACACACACACACACACACACACACACACACACACACACACACACACACACACACACACACACAACTCACCAGTAACTTCTGCTTTAGCCTTTGGTGACTCAAAGTCTCCGGCCTGAGTCTCAGAGCTCGGCTGTTGTCCTCTAGAAGAAGAAAGCTGTCCAGACGCTGCACACCTGGGAGCCGGAGGGGCAAAACTTCATTTCTCAGCTGAAAAAAACCCACACAAAAGCATTTGGTCTAATTAATAGAGTCATAAAGGCACTGCATTTTCTGAGGAAACGAAACCTGTCCACGGTGATTAATCACCTCCTCCACGGAGGTCACGTTCTCACTGGTGTTCGCTGGTTGGTTTGTATGTAAGCAGGGTTACACAAAAAAATATTTCCATGAAACTTGGTAGGATGAGGCTCGGAAAGAGGCCGTTCTATTTAGGAGCAGATCCAGATGAAGGGACACTAGAAATTTTTACTATTTTCCATAATTACGCAAAAACTAGCAAACAGATTTCCACGAAGTTTTGCGGAGGGGTGAGGCGCAGGCTAGGCCAGCTAAACAGACACGTGGAAGATTGTTCGGCTTTGGCAGAGAGCTCTACTGAGTGCCATTCTAGTTCTCACTCTAACAATGGAAGGCCGATTGTGCACATTTGGGCTAACTTACTCCAAATAACCCTTTCACCACTGGTTATGAAGTCACTCTTGGGAAAACCAGTTACATGTGCTCTCATGCAGTGTCTTCTCTCTTCTTTGAATAAATAATCCACCACATTACCTGCCAACCTGCTTCTGAGCAAGGTACCCAGAGAGCGCTTACCTCTGTCACTAAAACCTGCAACATACTGACCCCCTTCAAACATATCTTTATATTCTAGATGCCAGATTATTATACAGATCTGGATCCAGTTGCAACTAGTGGTGGAACATCTTGAGCCATGCCCATGCCAGGGTATTTTTATTTTTGATTGTCCTATTATTATTTTTCATGATATTTGCAAATTGTAAAAAAAAAAGAAAAAGAAAAAGAAAAAGCTCCTATCTCACAATGTTTAAATAGAGGAAAAAGTGATGAAGAACCTGCATCCGGACGAGATCCACCTCAAGTTTTAATCAACTCTTCCTTGGCCCAAGATCCATCCCTGAATAAAGTTTCATAAAAAGCTGTTGACACCCCTTTGAGAAATCTTACAAACAAACACGAGTGATCACATAACCTTCCTAATAAAATCACCGGTGTGTCAAAATCAAACATGATGAAAATAAAATGCTTTTATACTGAATCATAAGTCAAATCTGAAGATCCTGATAGGCTGTGCATGACATCATCCGATTGCTATAACACTCACCCTGATGCTTAACAAATCTCTGTTGACTCACATCCACTCACGGAATGTGCAAGCAACATGTTGACCTCGCGAATCAATGAAAAACAACACTTCAGCACTCATTCAAGCAGATACTTACAAACCCACACAGGTATAAGATGCCAAAGAGGTAAAATAACATCCTCTCTCCATGTTCCACCACTTAGCCAGCAACGCTGATAGCACTACCTTAACAGCTTGTTATTGCCAAGCTAGCGGACTTGGCTGGAAATAATAATGCCCCCTATTACATTATTCATGTCTCCAGTCAGGTGGAACCAGAAGCTGCTTTTGTGTTGTAGAGGGAGAGCTGTAACTCGACTCAGGCGTGGAAGGCCATCGCTGCATGGAGACATGATAGAACAAGCGTGGACGCTGCTGGGCTGCAAACAGAACGCAGGATGTCACGACAGGTGCTCAGCTGTTTCTATGTGACCACGGTGGTTCAGTATGCTGGTCAAAAATGTGGGCGAAGCCTCAGGTGCTGCTCGTGGTTCACCTACGCTGTGTTGGTGTCGCTCTGTGCCCCACCCAGACATTTCTGACCATGGCCAGAAGAAGTGCTGAATACTAACGCTATGTTGCTGTGTGCCCACCACTCATGGGAACAAGCTATTTTTATCCACGTCCCCAGCTGCACATCATCAACCCACGGCCAATGGGCAATTAATGTTTGCCTCTAAAGGCGGGCGCATTGTCATAACCTCCCCGAGACAACAGGCGTGTGGATTAAGGATATCTCTGTCCCGCCCTGCATCCCCGCCACAAAGCACGACTCCTACAGACAAGTAGTCCTTCCATCCACCTTCGTTCGTAAGTGCTGAGCTCTTCTCCCCGAAAAACTGCTGCCATTTACTCTAGACAAACGCTGACTTATTTACCCACTGATGCTATATTTTATGGTCTGAGAGTGACATCGCCCTGCACCTCCTCCAAGGAGGTGATGCTCTCCGTCCGGTTTGATTGCCAACAGGATTATGGAAAAACATTTGGCCATATTTTCATGTAACTCGGTGGAAGGATGTCACATTGGCCAAGGAAGAACCCATTAAATTATGGAGCAGATCGGAATCAGGATACACAAATTCATTTTCATTTTCAATGGCTAAGATTCGGTTGTAGGTTGGGCAGTGAACGAAGAGAGAGAGAGCAGCAAGGCAGTGAGTCAGAGACAAATGTTTGTTCACACCCACACCTCCACATGAACAGGTGACACATTGCTGGATGTTGTGCGACATCAGACGTCAAACACGCGCACACACCTGTAGCTCTTTATGCAACCATGACACTGACAGACCAGAGCAGAGAGACGATGTAACCTGGTCACTATGTTTTCAGACTATACTGCACACTGTTATTGGCTGGAGGCAACAAGCTCACTACCCAAACATTGATGCACAGAAACATCCCCAACACAGAGAAATAATGAGAAAACACAGGCACACACAGGGTCTCTGCAGACACCTCCACACACTCTTCTGGGTGATAAGTGATGACTGGGAGATGATGCTGACGCTTCAACTACGCACAGCCATATTTAGACAGAATTCTACTACCTTTAGGAACTAGTATGGCTCTCAGAGTAGAGTACAAACCTCTGCCGAGGTTGAACATTCTATACGCTGTATGTATGCCTCACCCCTCCACAAAGCTTGGTGGAAATCGGTTCAATAGTTTTTGTGTAATTAGGAAAATGTCAAAAAACAGCCTATCTAGCAATGAAAAAAAAAGACGACAAGAAACAATGAATTCTCTGCTCTATAAAACATGAGAAATGCCCAACAAAATCTTATGATTCTGATCTTTAAATCACTTATTTGTTCTGACCAACAGTCCAAACAATTCTATTCTATTCAATGTCCAATTTAAAACAAGAGTCAGCTGAACATCACATAGCTCCCTGATCAGAATATGACATATCCATATTGTTTGGATATATGCTGTGGAGAAGATGCTCACCCTTCAGTATTACCTTAAAATCATCTTTCTATGGAAAATTTAAAAAAAATAAGATTTGTAGAAAATCATTGTTAATTTATGTGTAAGGTTTGGTGAAGTATGATTTCTTTAAAATGACATTTAATTGATTTCCAGAATAGTTTACCTTGTCATCATTAGTATTCACAAACATTTCATCTCTGTGTTCACGATAGTCCTGCTCAGATATGCATGAGATCTGACTGAATGACATTTCAGAACAGTTTGAGCTCATTATTTCTGACAAGTCATTTTGATGTCTGTTTTCATCCATATCAGGACAAATGTTGCATGCAGACATGACTAATTAAACAGAATTAGATGCTATTTGTTATTCCATCATACAGCCATTTGCACAAACTCATGTAGGGCTGTAGTCCTGGGCTGTCAGCATCCCTGAGATAACACTGTATTATGATATATTTGGCTGAGCGGGTATAATGAGTCACTTTAGGAGTCTGTATGTCATGATGGCCTCTTTAATTCGTTTTAGTCCAGGCAAAGCTAATTCAATCCACCTTATTACAGCTTCTTCATGCAATTAGCCTGTGCCCCTGTTCATCGATGGAGGCATGGACAGCAGGCTTAGCAACCCCACTGAGACCTATAACATAGAACAATGTAGCCTGCCCCAGCATAGAGTTCACAAAGATGAATCACTGCAAAAAAAAAAAAATAACTGTGCTGCAGCTCTCACTGCACAGTCAAGCTTTTTTCCACTAATCTGCTGTGAAATTCCACTTGATTGGGACATTACAATCAATTACATCCTCACGTAAACACAAAGCATTAACTCTGGAGCACATTAGCATTCCATTAATCATCCTCAACATTAAAAAGTGCTGCAGAAACAGTAACAGAGGCACAGCCTGCCAATAATATGTTATCAAAGAGAGAGCAATTAACGTCCAACATAGAGGACAATACACACAGTGGAGTGTGTTCACATTAAGATTGGTTATGTTGTTCAGAGGATCACACTCTGGTCTATTGTAAGCTGGTTAAAACAAATCAACCAGGGTTCACATCACTCTACATCTCCTTTTTGGAAAAACTGAATTCAGCAAGTCTTGGTTAAGTTCACACAGTGTAAAGAAAATGAGTTCAGTGTGGATGTAGCGCACACAGCCAAGCAGACAGACAGACAGAGGTTGAACCTGTGGAGATAAGCTTTTTTATTACAAAGCAAATCCACACACGTAATCATCACTGCCTGTGGATTTTGGCAAGATCCTCTTAATCATCCCCCATCCCCGCCTCCAGGCATGATGGTCCACCTTTTCAGAATAGATCCAGAGAGCCCTCCACCTGACGGGGTTGACCACAGACACAGCCTTACCAGACAGCTCAGACAGAGCCAAAAAAATAAATCTGCAGCTACTGTAAATCTCTGAATCTCAAGCCTGGCTACTGAAGACTAAAACCCCTGATGGAATTGTAACTGGAATAATTGAAGAATTTGCACTGTTGGTCAGACAAAATAACTTCAGGAAAAATGTGGTGAGCATTCCTTACACATTTAAGACATTTTATAGAGCAGAGGTTTCATCCTTTAATCAATTATTTTCAGGAAACTATAGCACCAACATACCACCGCTAAGGCCAAGCAATCCTACTAGGGCTGCACAATGCACTGCACAATGTGTGCATGCACAATAGTCACGTCACAGGACATGTGATGTCATACTACGACTTTTTTGCTGTCGATACAAAAGACAAACTGTCATAGTTCTCATTTCCATGATTGATCTAAAAGAAAAGTCTGATATAAAGTCATTTACTCTGATTTAATACACCGAGAAGAAGAAAAAAAGCTGTGGTCTATTTGGTTTTGCAGTGGTTTATTTAGAGACATGTTTTTCATGTTTTTCTATTTTCAATAAAACTAGACAACAGAGAGAGCAAACCTCTGCCATAGCAGCTCAGTTTTCCCATTATGTCATAAAAGCAGTCCCATGATATTGTGACCCTCATCGTGTGACTCCTGGACCAGGAAAACCTGCCCCTAGAATCTGGAATCACATTGGTTTGATAGTTATTCTGGAAAAACAATATTTCATAATAGTGGATTTCTTCACCAGATCCAGAATATGACTTGGATCCAGATCAGATTCTGACGTGTGCTAGATCTTATGGGGATGTCATTTTTGTCTAAGGATTGTAGGCATTGTCCATGAAACAAGAAGCACAAATCTTGTAAGTGTCCCATCACAGATCCGGGTCGTCACCAAAATCTAATATTGCTTCCATAACCCTACCTTTCCAAAAAATGTCATCAAAATCTGTTCATAAATGTAAGAGTAATCCTGACAGACGAACCAACGTCGGCACAAATAAAACCTCCTTGGTGCAGGTAAAGAGTAATCTGACACATCTATAGGTGGAGTAAAGAAAACAGCACCACCCTGACAAGTAACACAACAGCTAACAGCAGCTGACTACTGGGGACTAATATCATGCTGTTTACACCAGATCACTGGTTTCTATAAGAGAGGACAGAACTGATCAGCTCCAGGAAGAATCAATTATGAATGCAGTCAGATCCCTGAGGTGATTACTGGCTACTCTCTTCTGACCTCCACTGAAGTCAGCAGCCAGTCACTCCAGCCGTCTAAGCCCATAAACAGTCAAACTGCTGACATGAAGACAGATGACACAACATCCACTATACTCGCATTACATATGAGCAGCAGGAGCTAAACATGCGCTGTATGTAAACATACACATGCATGCAACATACACAGATAAATGGACAAGAGCATGCACAGAGTAGATCTGGTCTAGAGGCTTATACAGCACTAAGCATCCACATAAACCTGCCCTCACATGAAAACAGCCTCAGGACACACAAGAGACACACGCTTGCTTTGTCATGTACGGGACGGTGCGACAATCAGAGCACGCGATGCATTCACTGACAGTGATGATGCACTTTCACTCTGCTGTCGCCGATTCTCCCAGAGCCATCTTTACAGAGATTTCCCAGTGAAGATGGTGTTACATAACAGCAGCGGTGGACCCTGCTGTTCATATCACTAATGCCTCACACTGTGGCGGGGGGGTCACGTGCATTATCCAGGCCACGTCCAGGCGCCAGCAGCAGCAGTGATACAGCTGTTACTACAGCCTAGCATCAGTCACTCAGAGGACCATGCTGAGCCATGCTCCTCTCACACAGCTACATCCTCTGCTGAGCAGCCATGTTCAGGCTGCTCCTCTTTGACTCTGATCCCTCCAACACCAGCAGTGGAGACAACCAGACGACACTATTCAGCTCATACACCAAGTTCTACACATACAAGAGACACTGATGCATTCTTCAAGTGGACCAAGTGGATGCCAGAATTCTGAAAACATGACTGTTTGTTTTCCATATGTATCAGGGATTTTAGATCCGGATACAGTCCAGACAATAAATAACAACAATTTTAATGCGTTCTCTTTATCCTCGTTGAGAAGCTTTGTCTTACCGGTATGCAAGTAATTTGAGGTGGTGGCAAATCAGCCCCAGACGCCTTTAAAACTACTCAGTAGAGCACATACCTCAGTGAAAGTCCAACAATCCCTTTTAATTAAGCTTTAATTCAACTTTCAGTTATTCACCTAAACTAACATGTTTCATAAAAATCTCTCAAGTAGTTTATGAGTGATGGACAAAAACAGAATCTGTTCCTTTATGGATCCACTTCAGACTTTAATGGGTTCTTCCTTGCTACATGCCCAACCCTCCCTTCTTTTAGTGTAATCCTGCTAACAGACAGACAGACAGATGAAAACATAACCTACTTGGTGGAGATAATTATTTCTTCCCTCTTGTATATTCAGCAAATTTAACAGCTGTTCCTTCCTTTGTATTAAAAGGATATTGTGTCACATTATGTTTTGCTGTACCAGTGTGTATCCTCCTCTGTGACTAGATGCACAGCAGATCAGCATTCTGTTGAATAACACATCTTTTGGTGCTTTATAGCACAGAAAAGACTCAGTCAGTCATTAGAGGGGCCTCTTTCAACCTCCCCTCTTGTATGCTATCTAAATCTGAACAATAATCTATATGTTATTTAGCTAAAAACAAATATCTGTATCAATTTTATGTTTTGTACAGACTGTGTTTAGAACTACCTCCACATGTGGTCAGGCAGATCTGATATTATTCCAATTAAGACACATTTATACTGTGGACTAACATGCATTTAAATCCAGATAAGGTGTCCAGATACAGATCACATTTCAACACCAGGTGTATAACGGGCTAAGTTTTCTAGTCTGCAGTTAAATCCCAAAGGAAGCAAACGGACAAAAAAAACGAATGCAGCAGCAGTGATACGTCTGTTTTTTGGACTCACCAAAGACAAACAGAGATGTAAGGTGTATGGGAGGACTTTGTATTTGAAGCATAATAATAAATGCTCAAAAACCAGTCTGGAAATGGTGCCATGGAGCAAAAGGAGGAAACACGACTTAGAGACAGACGTCCTGACCTGTAGACACAGCAGGTAGCTGTTCTCTGACACAATAGTGGCTAACTGGTCAACACAGTGCAGCATTTAGCAGCTAAAGGTTTCCATCAGGAGTTACTGGAGACTCAAAGGTGGATTCCAAATAAATGCTTATGTCTGCTGGGTAAGTAAATGAGAAACTGTTTGCTAATAAGCTCACGCTGTGTGTTTCTACTGCCCTAATTAACCCAACGCATCAAGTTAATATTGGTCACAATTATTTAATGGCACATTATCTTTATCTATCTGCCTGACTCTTCTTCATTTAACAAATCTGCATATACCAGATGCCTCATTATGGTATAACATTTAAATTCTGTGACTGATGAGGTTACAGTGTTGGTGCCACCAGGAGGTGGAAATAAAGGCATTTGATTCAATATTATTTTACCCAAAGCTGGATTTAAAAACTCAAACTGCACTCCCTTCTCCTTTCTTCACACCTCCTCTCTTGCAGTCACAAATGACTTTAGGTGAGAAAAATATGAACAGCCGTCTCCTCAGCATAGTGAAGATAAAAGTCACTTGCTGGCAGCTCAGGGATAAGCAGTGAAATGATGAATGGTCATGACGGCTTGTCAAGGTGGGCAGGAGGAGCTACAGTATGAATGGGAGTTTGTCGCTCTCATGTTGGAGGTGTGCGTCGAGACTGACAGCCCTAATTATGAAAGCTCTCCCACTATGCCTCCCGAGAGTGACCTTGGGAGGCAGCAGAAACATCCGAACCCAGACACACAGACAACACAATTTCTCACAGTTTAGCCTTCACTGTTTATTCCCACTGCCACCCTCTGCCCCTCATGACTGCCACCTATAGGATCACTGCAAACGGAGCCCTGTAGCTGATGATAAAACATACAGAAACGCTTCAGATATTCATTAATGCCCTTTACACGCCACAGTATGAACTTATGATGCACACACTCTCAAGGGCATCCTTTTTGGTACAGATTCAGCTGTTGTTTACAGTCTCTATTCCTATAAACCGCTGATGGATAATCTGCACTAATGCATGATCAAATCATTGCAAGCAATAACTATCAATTAGTATTCATGTCTCCAATTCATTAATAAAACTTAATTTGCCATTATGATTTGTCTCAACTCATCTCCTCTGCATGTTGAGTCTACAGAGAGCTCCTTCTGCCAGGCAGGGAACCAATGTCAACCCCAAAAAATCATCTTAAATCACCCAGAGATAACACACTGCTCCTGCCATTTTATACATGATGCACAATGTTTTCAGTCAGGATGAGAAACTCAAACAAAATGATCCTTACTGCATGCAAATGTGCAACATCCTTTTAGCTCTTCTCAGTACTGTCTAACCTGGATATTCTTCACTCCTGTGCAGGACAGCTCAAAACAGGCTCTTAAGAAATAAGGTAGGGGAAGAGTACATGCTAATTATCGTCTAAGACTTATGATCATCCTTATCTCTCCAGCAGCAGCAGCACAAGGATCCTGCAGCAGAGGCTGCACAACAATCCCCCAGCTCAGAAAAACACACAAGGCTTGACAGTAGACAGAAGATGGTACAGTACCTTAGCAGTCGTGGTTTAAGGACCTATGCAGAGGCAGGTGTTTCCCCCCTGTGGTGGACAGACAGGAAAGCAGCCAGCAGCAGCAGCAGCAGGACGGGTACGACGGCTCGGTAGCATAAAATGGTTCATCAATGCTCGGCGGAAAGAGGCACAGCCAGGCAGCGCAGGGAGAGAGAGAGAGAGAGAGAGAGAGAGCGAGAGCCAGCGAGCATCAGTCAGCTCACACTACCGTGGCTGTGCAGCAGAGCACACACATCAACACGCCCCCTTTCTCTCTCTCTCTCTCTCTCTCTCTAGTCCTCTCTCACTTTCTCACACACACACGCTTAGTCACACAAACACAGGCGTGCAGCAGTGCAGTGTGCAGCGCTCCCTCTCCAGGATGTCGTTCCTAAATCAGAGCTGGTCATTCTCTCCCTATTCTCTGCAGTCGCAGACAATCCTGTCAATAAAGCCTTCCAGCCTTCCACGTGCTCCACTGCCCACCTAACCATCGCCGGTGAGCAGCTGTGATTGAGGCTGGCAAGGTCCTGTGAGGTTCCCCCCCTCGGTCTCTGGTCCCAGTTTTGTTGCCGTGCTCCTCAGCTCTGTTATCACCTCGCCTCGTCACGGGTCATTATCCCACAGAGGCTCCCCCCCGAGGCGCTGCGTGACGAACCTTCACCCAGTGAATGATGGGCTATCACAAACGGCACCATTACCGTCCAATCACAGATCAGGAAATCAAGTGCAGAAGGGAATTAACGGGGATTATTTGGGCCATCCTGGTTTTTTGTCTTCTTTTTTTTCCACAACAGGGAGAAGTGGAGGGGAGCAGCACAGAGTATGGCTGCCCTCTGTGGCTGACAGCAGCAATTCACTCTGCTGTGGGAGGAGAGGAGGAGCAGGGCCAAAAACAGATTTGCTTTCCTCATCGATGGCGCCTAGCAACCACAGCTGCTCCTTACCTCTGTTTAGAGCCGTCCCTCCCCCTCCAGCGGGGACCCTCTCTCTGCAATCCCAAATGACAGCTTATATTGCTTAACGGCGGGTAAGAACTCACCGTGACATCACACGCCAAGTGATGTCAAATGTTTCCGCCCCTGTCCTCTACCTGGTGTGTAAACACGAGAGGGGGAGGTGCTAAACACCTGATGTTATTTGCTACAACATGAGCTGCCTTCAGGCCATCACTAAATTAACTAACATCATAGCACAGCAGGACTGAAAGCAGGAGCAACATGCATTGAACTGATCATGTAGAGGCTGTTCAGACCTGGTAATAACATCCATCCTGAGTGATCTGACCAGAATGCATTGAGGACAGATTTGAGCTCTGATCAGTCAGACCACATTCAGAGGTGGTCCGGTGGTCCGCACAGAACCATAGTCTTTTAGCAGTGTGAACACGATTATGTCCTTGGCCACATTGAAGGAGCACCACCTCAACAAGAAGAGGAGGTCACAACAACAGATGTGATGGATTACACGCTGTCTGATTTCCATTTGGTTCACTGTGATGCAAATCACATGGTTGGGCTCTCTTACCTGCTTAGGTAAGCAGGAGATGTTGAGAACACTGTAGACCTCTTCTCCAAAACGAAGACCCTTCTCTACGTCACCTTTGTTTATTTACACTAAGGCAAAAGAGGTGTGCCTTATAACAGTAGTAGGGTTTGCGTCTAGGGTGACATGTCATATACGCAACGAGCAGCGCTTTTTAAATGACAAAACAACATGACAAAAATCATTTCCCTTCCCTGTTACATGGCGGTAGATCCTCCTCCACTCAGAGGGTAAGGAGCTCCTGGAACTCAAGTTGTCACCCCAACCTGAAGACATTTCCAGGTGATTTTCTTTTCTTCTATGACTGCTAACTGCTACTAGCTGCTCTTTATCTCCTGGTTGTGGGTCCCAAACATGACGTCATCCAAACATGACGCCCCCGTCGTGGATTCGGTGCCGTTACTACCTCCGTTGCCAGCTCATTAACTAGTAATGGTAAAAAACCCAGACTCCCTTCAAAATAGAGTCAGGAGCAACTCAGACCTTTCAAAAAAGCTACAGCAAATTCAAAATCATTCGTGCCTCCTTGTAAATTCAGCATTAAACACATAAAGTTGTTTCCTCTCTGGTAAAAAGTGTCGGTTTATGATAAACATTTCATATTTTACAAATACAGTAAAGAACGTCGGCAACTTCTCCTAATTCACAGACTCTTTTAAAAATCACTCTGAGTTAGGAGAGAAAGAAAAAAATTACTTTTACTGTTTGAAATGTTGTCTGTACAAATTCTTAATTGTTTACCCTTCCTCTGAATTACAGTAAGACTTATTTGTGTAAACACCATCATGGCTGTTTGTCCCAGTGGTGATTATTTACATACAGGGAAGTGAGATCCAATCACAAGCAGCCGCTGGAGATGCATGTGGAGATGCATTATGATGCCAGGTGTGAACAGCCGGACTTCCAGCTGACACTTCTACGTGGGATCACCCAGGATGGATGATGATGCCAGGTTTGAAGAAGCTCCTAGACAAGGAAGCTGTGTCCATTAATCTGTATTTGAATGACCTTCAAATGTCTGATTTAATGTGCCTTCATGAAGGCACCTCTGAATGCCTCTGAATGCTATAAGCGAGCCAAACCTGTTCAGACAACTGTCAGAGGATGTCAGAAGGCAGACCAGGAGCTCCAGGCCTGCCTTAACTCAGCTCGCAAAGACACGTTTGGAGGTGCTAACAGCTGTTTTGACAGCACCTTTTGTGAAGGGTTTTACAGATTAACAAAAGAACTGTGTGAGGTGCCACAACAACATGGAGAGATACAGCATCTTCTACATCGAGAGGCAGCAAACATAAAGGAATGAAGATGATGAAGTATTGAAATATGGATGCAATCGGACAAGATTTGAAGCTCCTGGCCTGCTTCCTGCTGTTTTCCTGGGAAATGGACGATGCTGTCCATGTATGTATGTATGCATGTATGTATGTCTGTATGTATGCCTGTCTGTCTGTCATCTGTCTACCGTATCATCTATCTATCTAATATCTATCTATCTAATATCTATCTATCTAATATCTATCTATCTAATATCTATCTATCTAATATCTATCTAAGATGTTGTTTTGTATATGGTCAGTGATCAGGACTACAGTACACCTTGTATGTCATATCAGTTTAAAAAGTTACTTAACACGATTACTAAATTACAACATATAAGATACAAGACCAGATGATGAAATATAAAAGTCCATTTTTAGGTGTGGGAATCTAGTATTAAAGACAAAACGTGGTCAAATATCCCAAATGCCCTTATTTAATGCTTCATTTAGTAAAATGCATATTACATAATGGCATTTCTTTATGAACAAGAAAATCCAACTAATTGTGAAGCATTACTCTTTGTTTGTTTGGTAGCTAAAACTTGTGCACACGATCACTGACTGACACATATGGTTGCATTTGTTAATGGTGATCTTTGGTGGCAGTTAAGAGCCGTGGCTGAGTGCAGGATGAGGTCAGATTATGGCTGCAGGCATCAACAAGTGCTGATCCTGCTGGTGTCCAAACATCGACAGGCTTTTACACCACGCTCACCTTTTCTGTGCCTCTCATCCGGCTGCTGCTGCTGCTGCTCTTCTTTGCTGTGGCTAACCCTCGTCTCTGGCTCCACATCACATCCCTCTGAGAAGGCTTCAGGAGTCTGTCCACCTTGCAGGTCTTCCAAAAGCCCATCGTCCCCTGTCACACGCAGTCGAAGCAGATATCAAGTCAAGCCACGTGACAGCTGAGTGATACATTTCCTCTGAGTTACCAGCAATAAACCTACCATGCCTCCCACAAACGCTTGTCATGGTCAGCAGAGCTGGGTGATGTCATAACTCCAGCATGTTCAGATTATAAATATCTGTATTCAGCAGCAGAGTTACATAATGATGGATGTTGGATTACTGTTAGTACAGACAGGCAGAAAAGACCAGCTGCCACAAGAAAAAACAAAAAACAGGAGAAAATACACACATTTTGGTAATTTAAAAAAGAGGTACACGTTAAAAAACACATTGTAAGGCTTAAGGATAAATGTGTTAGCATTTATTACCTCTGTCAAGGATGTTGTATGTTTTCACCAATATACATTTGTTTGTTTGCAGGATTAAACAAAAGCATCTGTTCCTCCTGATGGGCGTCTCCAGACATCACTTCTGTTCACTACCAGTGACCGTTGCCCTTTTTGGACTACTTCCATTAGTCTGCTGCATGTGAGGATACCCTCATTTGTTATTCTCATACAGGCTGGACAACGTTAAATCTGCTTTCTAAATAATGTATTATTTAGTGCAGTTAACCTTTTAAAATAAAAAAAAAATAAAAAACATCAACTAGTAAATGGTTTGGCACAAATTATACAGGAGCAAAGCTTGAAAATAGTTCCTCTTATCTCAATCTAGAATTAATTCTGAGAATCAGCATCCAAGTTTCATGATAGTTTAAAACCGAGAGACGAGCTCATCGTCCCAGGACTCATCTTGAAGATATTCAATTAACTACTGTTAGAGTGGGGCAGCTCATAAGGGTTGGAAAGCTCACCAGTGACATCTGCTGGTTAAGCATTTGTAAGGCACACATTGAAAGACAGCAGATACTTGCCACGGGGCCTTTTTGGTGAGAAATTTTGAGTCAAATAATTACAAATCATAAAACATTTAACAGCACAATTTGTTTTTTTTCTCTCTTTCTCATCTTCATTCTGTACATTCTTCTAAACACCTGAATTATCACATTACCTTGTTGTGGACTTTGTGGGGCAGAAACAGCAGAGCTCCATCAAAGCTCTGTGCTGAGCCAAGTGCTTCATCATGCAGGAAGAGGAGGGCAGATCTAGGCTACGAGCCTCCATCTCTGGTTTGTAGCTCACATGGTACTGATGCAGGACCCACTGAGGGCGGGACAGGATGCGGACGTAGTTTGCGGTCGACCGAATGGGTCGCCCACTTGTTCCTGAGGAAGTTCACACACAATTGTAGAGAGTGACTTATAATCGTCTCCACTAATTATAAAGTGTACAACTGCTCTGTGTGTGTGTGTGTGTGTGGTTATAGTCCTGAAAACATGTGATAAGCATAGGAAATGTTTTAGTGCCTGGTGAGTAAAATTAACCTTCACAGTGCAGGTGGAGTCAATACGACCTGATGAAGTTAAGACTAGGCCTATTTTCTATTCTTTGAAAGCACTGCCATTCTTAACTTCTCAGCAGGGTGTGCACAACGAACTTAATGATACGTTTTTAAGTGCATCACTCATTTTAAATAACGTTTTCCCAGATTTTCAAAAGTCAGGAATGATCAAGATCATCTAGCATAAGAAACAAATGGATGACTTTGTGTTTGACTGTAGCTTCTGTAGGAAAGGGTCCTGGAGCACCCTTCTGCTGCCCTCTACCAGCCCGCTCTGCTTTTTCATCCACCATCTGTGGGGCAGGACCAGCAGTTGGTGCAGGCTCTGGAGACACAGAAAAAAGATCGAAAGAAAAGATGCTGAGGAAATGGTCCATTCTTTAAAGTAAAAAAAGTGTTATTGGCCCATTTTCAGTGCATCCCTAATCACTAAGAGAACTCTCAAATCTCTCAATACTGGTGCAAATATATCAACAACAACTACAAGTGTCGTTTATCCACCAGATATCTCAGAACATTGTCAACAAATTGTGATGGAATTTTGTGTAGGGGTGGATCTTGGGTCAAGAAACTTTGAGGCAGCTCCACATATGGATGAGGATTCTGGATCACTTTAACATTGTCACACAGGGTCATAATAATAGTGCAATCAAAATGAAAATCATGATCATAAAAATATAAAAAATAATTTCAGAAATTAAATCATATACAATGTGTAAAATATGTGAATTGGTCTCCAATATAAGATTAGAGGTCATTACATTCAAAGCCTGTTAATTTGTACATATTTCAGCAGTTCTTTCGTAGGTTTTAAATTAATGTATTTCAATGAAATGCAATATAGTCTCAATTCATTCTAAAAAGCATTGAAAATGTGTGGGGTTTTCAAAAAGTTAGCTTTGTGTAAGTAATATTTTGCAATTATGACAATAATGTTTATCAGAAGATTTTCATGTTTTCCTCTCAACACTAGTCCATAAGTTTCATCTTCATGTAATTTAAATTCAATGGCGGCAAATTAACGACTTCTTTTTCAGCTAGCACCTCGCGCTACACGTTAGCTAATGATGGTGTGCTAGGTAAGTTTCCGAAAATTAAAAACGTTTTCGTTAGTTCTGAACGACAAGACACCGACATCAATTATTTTAACTTTTTGAAAGACATTATTTTGCGGTATTCCTCAGACAGAGTTAATTTAAGTAAGATTGGTTTAACATTAACCATTAACCTTAGCTAGGGCCTGACTGGCTCCATCAAAGTAGTATTATTTCGATCTAATCTAAATTTTGTGAATAAATCAAATTCACAAAAACATTCTTCAGTGAATATTAACATAATTTATGCCATTTTTAATAAACATACTCACTTTAGAAGAAAGTTTAAGGTAATTCACTAAGATGGCAGAATCCGCCCACAACAAGTGCATCCAAAATGAGGAGTACGAGGAGTGACAGGCCTCTTCACTGACAAAATTAATAAGCTTCCGATATCTCATGAAACCTTTATTCAGCCTTCTTCAACGATCATTCTTTATCAAAAGAACTTAATGTTTAATGTTCACCATAAATTCAACAAAAACGTTATTGAGTGGTTTTTGAAGGAAATGATCGGAAAAGCCTCAGAACTACTTTTTGAAGCGCAGTGATCCAGGTGCTGTAGTGTCATTTTGTTAAACAGTGCAATCTGAAATATGAGCACTAGATGGAGGCAGCGCTCATACAGTAAATATACAGACTCAGGCGTGAACCTGCTTCTGCCTCCCTGATGTAACTCTGGGCTCTGACACACAGACTGTTGCTACTTTATTAATCAGCAGCAAACTGCAAAATATCCAGTTAAAATCTTCAAGTCACAATTCAGTCTGAACCTTATGATAATCAGTAGCCTAATATAGAGGTCAAATTAAAGGGCTAGGGACAACTTTTGAGTCTGTGACTATTTTAGAATAAACTATTTACAATTGGAAGCAAAACCATTCAACTCCCATTGTATATTAGATGTATTGGCAAAACATACAATTTATCAGCTCTTTGCAGTGTCAAATCAAACAAGAACAGTTTAAATAGATAAATACAACATATGTTACAAGTGTTTTTCTCAAATCTAACCCAAAAGTCTCCTTTTCCTGACTCCTCAGTCTCTAAATGATCCTTAATGACCAGCGTCTCTAGTTCTTTGTAGACCCTTTAGCTGCTATGACCTGCTGCAAACCTGCTGCATATCCAGACATATATTATTCATATAATATCATATAATATTCCTGGGTTTACCTGCTACAACCAGCGACAATCAGGCAACTGTGACGGCCTCTAGAATGATCCAGGACTTCTTCTGAAACCAGGCCTTGGTGGACTCTGAGGTCTGCTTGGGATCATTGTCCTTTTGGAACGTCCCATGACGCCCGAGCTAAATCTTCCTCACAGATGGAGACGTTTTCTTCTAGGATTTCCTGATCCTTGATGGAATCCATCTGACCCTCTACAGGCTGATGGAGCTCCCAGATCTAAACCTCATCCTCTGTAAATATATACATATATACATCTAAATGTGTACTTGCACAGTTACCCTTTAAAAAAATCATGCTGCTGCTTTTTGCTTTCTTTTTATTTATATGGTTGATTTTAACTGTATAGAAGAGACATGCAAAATGTCATTGTGTCAATAAAGATCATTCTGGTTCTGCTTTAAGGGGACCAGTTGGCCAGTAAGTAAGGCCTGAATAGATTCATGCTCAGGCTTCCTCCACGACCTTGTGAAGGCCTCGTGTTTGGAGTTTAAGTTATGACAATGCAAAAAAAAGAGTAATGATTCAGAAGTGTTAAGAATGCTTTTCACAAAGTCAAAACTTCCTCTTATCCACTCCTTTTAAGAAGAACCTGACACAAGCTATTATTTCTTCCAAACTTTTCCTCTCTTCTCCACATCCTACCATTTGAAACAGAAGTTTGCACCTCAGAGGGCATTTTTAGGAAGATGTGTACGCGAGTCTTTCATGTCTGAGATCTAAGAGTGATTACAGATTCAGACCTGAGGGACTAGTCTGAGAGGACCTGCTTCAGTCGCTGTTTACCTGCTGGAAGAAGACGAAGGGGAGATGAAGAAAAAGGCAGGGACATCGGTGTCATCACGCCTGATTGTGGGGCAAAAAGGGAAACTCACAGAGATGGAAGGGACAGTCAGCACTAAATAATATTATGCTGTCAAACACAAACAGTCCAGGACTACAAAAGCTTTGATTAATAAAAATAAGTTCTCATTTTTAGAGCAAAGAAGATGAAAACGTGGCCGGGGAGAGGGCTGCGAGCTGAGCGGTGTGAGGCTGGGGAAGGTGCACCCTGCCAGGGACGCTGATGAATGAGCTTCAGGCTTCAAGCTCACCCTGCAGCCCCCAGAGGTGTGGATTCCACACTTTGCACTAATCATGGGAGAAACTACAGCCCAAAGCTGATGAAAGGAAGCACAGTTAGTTTATCAAACTGGCTGCATTTTGACAAAATACACATTCATCCTTCATTCATTTCTATCATCATCTCCATCACTGTCAGGAAGATGTTTCTAGTCCAGCATCCAGCCTCAGGTTTCCTGTTTGGAACCATAAAAAGAAAGCTTTCATCACAGTGGTCCCATTAAGCTTGAAGTCATGATTGCAAAACTAGAACAGGAGGGGATTCTGAATAATAAGGATCTACCGTGCAATGATATCAGTAAGCGGGTTAGCAAAATTAGATTATTCTGTTGCCAGCCGTGGAAGCTAATCTGCTCTGCATCAGTGTGTTCCCCCCCACAAACACATGCACACACTCGCACCATGGGTTCTAATCCCATGCAGAATGAGAAGCCAAACGAAGCATACATTTTAGATGTTAGATCTAAAACTGGTGGTCTTCTTTGTAAACCATGAGGTTGTCAAAATCATTTCAGGCAGCAATTATTTCAGATTCTGATGAAAAGAGACAAAACATTTACTCCTACTTTTATAGAGGAAAATATTTAATAAGCCATAAATTGTACTCTATCAATATTGAATACAAGGTTTTAAATAAAAATACTCATAAACGGAAATTAATGAAAAGATTTGTCGTTTTACTCATGATTGTTTCTACTAAAGGAAAAACGTCTTTTTTAATCTCCTCACCTCCACGCTGATGGAAAGTCAGGTGAAGTTTCTTAGTCCACAAAACATTTCTGGAGCTTCACAGAAAAACTGCTGCAGCATCCTCCTAAAGTGAAGAAGATGAAGAAGAAAACAAAACAACTGAGGTCAAAATTAAAGTGACTCCATACGACTCGTACAGCGTAATCCAAGTCTCCAGAGGTCCAGAGACTGATCTGAAATGTTATTTACACCCCTTTCACCTCCAGCAAGGAAGTTATGTTTGCACTAAATTCTGTTAGTTGTTTTTTTCCCCCTGTTTCTTAGCAGGATTACGCAAAAACTACAGGACAGTTTTCCATAAAAACTAGTAGAGGGATGATGAATGGGCCATGATATTGTGATGTGGTGCTGAGATCCAGAAACGTCAGTGCTTTTGGACATTTCCCCAAATTACACACTACAGAACTGATTTCGACAAAACTTTGTGGAGGGGTGGAGCATGGGCGAGAGTGGAGGTATACACTTTATGAAGTCTTTTTAGCCTCTAAGCTAACAGTGCTAACGTGTCTGAAGCAGGTGCACCAGGAAGCTATCCTGCTACCTGGAAGCTTCTGTCACACTGAACAGAGAGAGCTCTGCTGAAGTTGACCCCATCTAAACACATGTACATCACGGTTTGAGCTCGGTTTGAGACCAACCGACTCTGATTTGAGGCTGCTTGTTATCAACCTGTGATCACCAAAGCTACAGCTAAACAGGCCTGAGGGTTGCAGCTGGCTCCCGGCCTACATGCGTTCTTTAGGGCTGATCTCAGATCTGAGATTTATCGTAAAATCTGTTAAATCTCATTCATCTCATCTCCTGGAGTGATGCATGTACATGCATTCAAGTTCCTGCACCTTCCTCAGATGTGGTTGTAAACTAACGCTATTAGCTTAGAGGCTACAGCTTAAAAAAGGGTCTAAATAACATCTTTTCATATCAGCTTGGATTTTTGGGTGAACTGTTCTTTAAAAAAACAACAACCCCCTATTGAAAAGAAATAAATCAATAGACAGATGCATCATTCTGCATCATTCTGGTTCTAAAGGACAATTAATTCCATTTTAAACTCATCAGCTAATCTGTACTGTTGAATTATCAGTTTTCTCATGATTTCTTTGCATTTTGCATTTTTGACTGGAGCTTTTGGGTCAGAATGAGAGAACCTGCGATGGCTTAAATCACTTTCACTTACAGTGTCCCTCAAAAAGTCATGAAGTCCTTAAAAAAACCCAAAACAAACACAAACTATGGCTGAATCTCTCTGTTCACACATCATCATTCAACCTCTTATCTACACTTCCTGCTAGCCTGAGCGCCAAGGACATGTCCCGTTCGGGTTCTATTTATTTGGCAAATGTTTCCTGCTCATTTGATAACAACAACATCGGGCTGCCGGCCTTGACGTGATGAAGATTATTTGTGTGCACAGATACAGGAAGTCTGGGCGGAGAATGGATTTATGGACATATAAAAAGTGTCATTTGTCATTTTGATCAGAAGAAATAAGAATCTGTGAATGTGCTTGATGATGATCCTTTCATTAGAGGCAGGAGGTGAAGGCAGCAGGAGGAGGAGGAGGAGGAGGAGGAGGAGGCCCGTGCTGACCGTAGCAGAGCCCCCTCGGAGCCAGCCACAGTGAGGATGCCATGTGATCTCTGAAAAGTCAACAAGGGTTGGTCCACATCTGGGCTGCAGGAGAACAGAGAGCAGACACGTAGCAACACCCTCCTGCTGGGAGCAGCCGAGGAGACGGAGGACTCGGAGACGCTCGTGAATCTACTGTAGATTTCTCCTGCCTGGGGAGGAATCCCCTAATTCAGTTTTCATCATTTCAGAAGCTATTTGTACCACTTCTTTACGTTTACGCTTGAATACTAACCCTTATACGTCTGCATGTCTGATTCTTAAACAGCAAATATCTTTCTCTCCTTTGCAAACTCACAATCCATCTCCTCTGTGCCGTGAAAAAAAAAAGCACAATGTGAGCGCTGCAGATTTAATTTCCACAAAGGATTAAGTTGCCTTCTGCATCACTGAAACTTTCTGGGGGTTTGAAGTTGAAATCTCAGCGGTTATATGCCTCCCTTTGTCCAAAGCATTGGTTTGAACAAAGGTGCAGTGAAGCATCAGCAGCAAAGAATCTAATAAGCACAATGTGGGAATAAAGCAGAGGGGAGTGAGCATCAAAGGCAGCCAGGCACAGCATGACTGGCATCGCTCTGAACTCCCAACCTGGGACACTCAGCATGCTCTTCAGCAATCGCCCCCTTTAGACCAGTCCTGGGCAGTAATTAAAACCATCATCCCCACTGCCTCTGTATCTCATTAGCCACAGGACCCTCGGCTTTCATCCCTGCTTGTCCAAAAATACCCACAGCAGCAAAGATGAGGCCAGTGCAACCGAAAAACACACATCTGAGGCATCTCTGAGATGAACACAGCATCATCTAACCAACTCCAAAGAGCAGTGGGAGATCTGATGAAGTTATCGTTAACAGGGAGGAAACTGTCGCCCTGCTGCTGGTTGATTAAACATACATGTGCAGGACTACAAAAGAAAAGTAGCTACGACGCGTTTGTTCTGCAGGTAACAAGGTGGAAGAGCAGAGGTTGGAAGTAATGAAGTACAAATACTTTGTACAATATACTTTATATGAGTATTTATTTTTCTGCTAACTTGTACAAAAGCATCAGTACTTTGTACTCCTTACATTTTGAAAACAGGCTCATCGCTTTAGTAGATTACTTTTATTTTGCATCATTTCATGATTTCCTGACATCAAAGCTGATTCCAACCTAAATCGACAATCACACTTAGAAAAGTCGATTCCTTGGTGTTTCCATCATCACGCATCAGACAAAACAAGACGACAGACGTAAAACAAGAAACTCGACCATGAAAAAAAAGGTGTGATGTCACAGTTTTTTCTCTACTTATCCTGAATACATGCAATCCCTTGAATTAATATCATATTAATATAACATGAGGTTCAGTTTGGTAGAAATGTCCTTCAGAGGGCTGCTTTCTACTTTAAGTACATTTCAGAGCCTTCTTCACTTTTACTGGAGTAAAGAATGTGTACTTTTTCACTTTTACTGGAGTAAATAATGTGTGTACTTTTGCCACCTCCGCAGAAAAGACTGCTTTGTATAATTTTCAGCTACAAACCCATTAAAAAACCAGGACAAACTGAAACATTTGAAGCTCCTACTCTTCCACTATCAAAGGGAGGATGTGAAGTGGGCGAGTGTCGGTTGCAGTGGTCAGATTTAGGACTTTGGCTGGAGATAAAAAGACACTCTTCTTCCCATGTTTAATTCAGTATAAGCCATGACTAACTGTAACGTACTCGGCCTCTGAAGTCGACTGAAAGTGTCTTTGCTCGCTTTGTGTCCCGCAGTGTTGCTGTATTTTGACGGCGATGTGCCCCAGTGTGAGGATGCAGGTCAGAGAAACACATTAGGATAGGTTTATTTTCCTCTCTGCTAAAGCGGTTCCTCAGTAGAGCAGTGGTGCAGAGCTACACTAAAACCTTAATCCACTGCATGTTATTAACCTACTTGGCATTACTGGAGAGAGAACTAAAGGAAAACATGTTAGCGAGAGCATCATTGTGTTTCTGTCAGGTAAACAGTGTGTGTCTTTCCCTGGCCACTTCTGATGTGCATATACTGTATGCTGAATGTGTCGGGAACCACAGCAGTTGGAAGCATCTATATGATGGTTTTATAAAGACATGTTTTTTCCTACTTGACAGATTTCGATGGAACATGGTAGAACGATGGAGGTCAGGAGAGAACCCAGTAAATCTGGTGCAGATCTGGATAAAGGGACCGATCCAGATTATTTCTTCATTTTCTTTAATAATGCAAGCATATTTGACATTTTACTTCCTTTAGAGGGGCGGGGCATGGACCAGCTAAACATGCAAGAGTTCAGCCTTACGAGAATTATGCACCCTGCTGATCGTCTATGCTTGTTTGTCTGATTGTGTACAAGATATCTCAAAAAGTGATCAATACATTTTGACGACATTTAGCAGAGGCTTGGGCCGAGGGCCGCGGAGGAGCTAACCCTTGACTTTGAAGCAGATCCAAACCCAAAATCATGATCATGACATTTTCATGATTTCCCTAATAATACAATGAAAATACTCAATAGTGCTTTGTGTTTGTTTTGTTTGTTGGTTTGTCTGCAGGATTAAGCAAAACCTACTGAACAGACGTCCATTTTTGTTTTTTTATTTTTTCCTTAATTAGACAAAAACTGAATCTTTGTGCAGGTGTGTGACTCGTGATTCGTTGTGTATGAATTCTCAAAATGATTTTATGTCTCTGTGGAGCGCCAACATGCCCCACTGAAGCATATAAAGCAGAAGAAGTCGGTTCCTAAAGAGTGTCCTCATAAACATGGCAAACACCCCACCTCCTGCTGCACAACTGTGTGTGCATGTGTGTGTCTACAGAGTGTGTATTTATAATGGAGTCTCCTCATTCTTTGGCCATGAGAAACCTCTGATCTGTCAGTGACACAAAGACTCCACCTTTGTCATCATCCAGTCTGCAGCGCTTTGTTTATGTGTGTGTCTTTGCGGTGCCACAAAGACCACTAGAACCCGGGTCTCCATTTCCTCCTCGGTGCCATTAAAAGTCAGTTGAAATTAAAACCCAACCACAGGCTGGTTCTCAGCCAAATTCAGCGAACTGACTCTCTCCCTCTCTGTTTCTTTGAGAAGCCTTTGAAGTTAGCAGGGGGCTTTTGCACTCGCGGTGATGGTAACGAATGATACTTAAAGCGTTTTTTTGTTTTTTTATCCGGAGAGCTTAATGAAAGATTAATGGGTTTGATATTTTCCCTTGTTTATATTTTATTCAAAAAGAAAGCCGTCGTCCTTAGAACCTGTTAAAAGCTTCTTAGTAATGATTTCATGGTCATATTAGGCTCTAAACGCCGTATGAGAAGTGTTGATTGTGTTCTAAGCAACATTATCTTTACATGAAAAGTGTTGACCTTGAATGCCGCGTCTCTGTCTGCTAGAACATAATGCAGCTGCAGCTTCCATATGTTCTAATTCAGCTGGCTGCAGAATCCCATCTCACAGCTCCAGTGATGGATTTTGCCTTGACAGACTGTAGATTTAGCCTCCAGCCTGAGATATTGCTTGTTGAACATAAGGGTAATGTATAGTCTGATGATAGAGAGGAAATATATGTCTGCCAGCCAGAGAAGATGGGTTCTATTTCCACTGGAGCTGAAATCATGTCCCTCAATAACAGCTGACTGTTTATTGTTTACTGCTGACTGTAAACGTGAGCGCAAAGCAATTAAAAAAGGAAAATCAAAATATCACAATTACCCATTATAACATATTCAAACTACATGACTGCAGTTTCCTAGTAGACTGATCAAGTGCCCTATAAAAAAGTCAGAAGATAGACGGGTTGTTAAAAATGTATGAGTCTGTGAAACGGTGTTAAAAGGTTCAAGTAAAAATTCTTTCACTGTTTAAGTTGCAAATAAATAAATAAATATATACATAAACAAAAGTGCTCAACAATCATCCGGATCATCACTAAAATGTAATCACCTCTAGGATATACTGGGGTCCATCTTTGGTGAAAAATTCATGCAAATCTGTCCATTAATTTTTGCGTAATCCTGCTAACAAACAGACAAACAAACAAACAGACAAACAAACCGAACCAATCACATAACCTCCTTTGTGGAGGTAATGAATGAATGAATGAATGAATGTTCTGTGTAAATTTGTTCCTGTGAAAAGCAGGGGTGTGTCCACTGAAATCTGATTGGCCAATCTAAGCAGCAAGCCATTATTCTTACATATGATTGGCTGCCCAGTGAGAGGCAGGAAACTAGTTTGAAACACCTGTTTGATGAGTAGTTTTGTATGCAGCCTACTTTTGAAGGTATACTTTGGTTTGAGGACGTAAAGCAAAAACTATGGAAGCTTTATATGATGTTTGTTTGGTTTCACTCTTGTGCTGTGATTGGTTGGACTATTAATCTTTTTAAATGCACTTATTATAAGTCCTTTGGATAAAAGCATCATCTAATAGAATGCAATGTAATTTTAAAAAATGATAACACAGGAATGTAGGAAACTGTTTAAGCCTAAACATTCTCTATGCTCCATGTGGTCTAAGGGTTCAAATAAAGCAATTTAATTTAATTTTAAACCTAATCTATTTATTTCCATGAAGAAGAAGAAATCATTTAAAACAAACTTTGTGAATATCTGGGTTTCCCTCTTCAGAGAGCAGAAAGAATAACAACATATCTCTCATAATGGTTTTCTTTACTAAACTAGAGGCTCATTATTATTATTATTATTATTATTATTATTGGTTCTGTATAGATGTAATCAATAATTCATACATGGAGATAGTACTTGTATAGCTGCAGAAAGTAGCAGAAAGTAGCAGAAAAGCATGGTCACACAATAAAAATACATATTTTACAGCAGTTTTTAGTGAGTTTGATGGAAGATGAACCAGATTAAAATAGTCTACATGTTCTTTATTTTCTTTACTTATAGCCACAGATTTTTATTTTCCTTTTTTTCCACTCACAATTAGCATTAGCTGCCTGTGCCTGCTGGGGAGATGACTTTCATACAGAACAGAATTTTCACATACGGAGCAGCAGCCGTTACCTCGTGTGGTCTGGTGCTTACTGTTTGAATGAGTGTGGTGTAATCAGGAGCCCACATTGGGTTCTAATCATGTCAGATCAGACTTTATGGTGCTTTTGATGAACTACATTATTGTAAACAGGCCCCTTCATACCTCTCTAGCCTCATTAAACCTTACATCCCACCTCGTGCAGTACACGCTCTCAGAATGTAAGGCTCCTGTCTGTCAGTCAACTAGCAGAAGGCCCGCCCCTCTCTGCTGACATCAGACAATCATTCAGGCTTTAACATCTCAAATTAAAACTCATCTCTTTCCATTTGTGCCACGTTCTTTGATTGGTTCAGCCCTACCACCTGTTACCATTACCTTTTCAGTGGGTAGGTCTCAGTCTCATTGAATCTCTCATGTTTGTCCTGCCAATGAGAAAACTTTATGTGCTCCTCCTCTGGTGTCTTTCCGTGTGTTGGCCCTGTGATGACCTGGTGACCTGCCCAGGATGTGCCCCATCTCTCACCAAATATTAGCTTGGACAGGCTCCAGTACCCCTTTAAAGGAGAATCGGTTATAAGCAATGGATAGATGGATGTCATCATTTATTTTAAGCTAATGGTCTGTTCTGTACGTAAACTAATGGCCGCCGTGACGTCACGCTCAGGGTTAACAGCTAACATGCTAAGTTAATGTTATACTGCTGTGTGGAAGGTCATACAAACAATGGGAATCCTTTTCTCATTTCAACACTTCAGGATTGATCAGTAAGATATTGATAGATAGATATTGACAGTATGGAGGGACATCTGGCCAAGGGAAAACAACATATCTGACAAACTATTTGCTACAACAGTTAGCATTCAACCTCGGAAGTGGTGGAATGCTAACGTTAGCTGCTTTAGCTAAGGGGTTGTCAAATATCAAGCAATTCAGTTCAATTTGTATAGCGCCAAATCACAACAAAAGTTATATCAAGGCCCTTTCCAAAAAGAGCAGTTCTAAAAATGAACTTTATTATCAAATGGTAATATTAGCCAGGAAGTGGCTGCATGCTAACGTTGCCTTTTCACTTGCTGATCAATCGGTAAACAGTGAAATAACAATTTGCCCTATAATGTTTGCCCCCTGGTACACAGCAGTATGACATTAACATCCCAGCATTTGAGCTTCCTACTCTGGGCAAGAAATGGCCGACGTGTGAATATAGTCTAAATAGTCTATCCGTCGCTGTGGCTCTTTTCAGGTTTCTTCCCTTTTTTCTTTCTTAAAAGGTTTTTTTTTTTGGGACAGTTTTTCCTCACTCAAATAAAAGGATGAATGACAGAGGGTGTCGTACTGTAAGGATTGTAAAGCCCACTGAGGGATTGTAATTTTGGGCTTCATAAATATAAAATGACACGACACAGGACACATTATATTCTGGCTGCAAGTGTGTTCGACTGAGTGAAAGAAAAAATGAAAGAAAGAATGTAAAGAAGGAATTGAGGGGGCGAGCATTTAGAAGAGAACAGTGTGTCTCTAAGTGTCAGGGCCTCCTCTGGCCCCGAGGCTACACTACTCTCTCTCTCTCCATACTTTCTCTCTCCCTGTCTCCCCCCTTTCTCTCCAACCTCTTGCTCTGTGATTTATGCCTAACCTCTGTAATTACACTGCCAACCGCAGCAGCCGTCAAGTTCAGATAGGGTAAAGCACAGACATGTCCCATCACCTGAGAGCAGCGACCCGCCAGCGCTCCTGCTAAATACAGCTGTAATTTTCCCCTCAGTCTAATCTCCTTGACATTGGCTCTACGAACATATTTGTGTGACAACAAAACACGGCAGCGCCAGACATCAGTCAATTGTTTTCCATTAGAAGACGCAGTCAGGGTATGAGGAACTGAAGCAAATTGATTTCTGTTGATTGATTTTTGCTCTTATCGGTCAGTTTTGCTTTTTGCGGCGGTCCATTACGGTTAAACAGACTAATATAAGGATACAATAGCAGCTGGAGTTATGATGCACATGTGGTGTTACTGGGGCTCAAACTGTGAGATGAAGTGTGACGGTTATTTGGACTTGGTGACCTGCAGTGTGGATTCGCCAGCCGACCTGACACGATACAAAACACCCACTCAGATCCCACAACGGAGACAGAATACGTCTGTTGCCATGCGTTTTGGGAAGGGAGGCTCTCGGATCGTCAGAGCCTGCTCTTCTTTGCACTGTATATGTATGGGGATGTCTGGGACACTCCAGGCATTGTCAGTGGACAGAAAGCTCTCTCTGGTGTAGCAGCACGATAGAAAGTCACAGAAAGAAAAGGAAGAGAGGAAGAAAGAGAGAATGTGGCCACATGAGTGTGACATAGTGCTGCCAGACTGATTGGCTCACCATGACAACTGCGCAGACGGGAGGTGGGGGGCCGGGGGGAACCTATGGCTTTTGGGCCCCAGCACAATGGACAGAGGCACGGCTGTCTTAACCTCAGTGACTCCCCTGTTGTCAGCGGGTCAAATCCTTGAATATCAATGAACTGACTCAGTGCCCCTCGCAGTGGTCCTCAAAAGTGTCCGGCTCACATAAGAAGCTTTCGCCGTCCTCTCTGACCTCTCCTGACCTGCCTCCAGCCTCTCCCTACATTCAGAGCAGAAAGACTGATTCCACAGGGTTAAACAACACTTTAATCAGCACGCACACATTCCTGCTTCCAGTTTAAAGTGGCCTCAGTCACTTTGTTGTTCGCCAGACCTGTGACCCCCGACCAGAGGGAATACCTCTGCAGCAAGAGGACCGATTCTGGATTAACTCATGGAAATTAGTTAACACACATTTATTTGTGTGTTCAAGTTAAAAATAAACATCATGGGGTTAAAGATTGATACGATAGTTAAGATAGCTACACAAGTCAAAATCAGGTACCGCGTCCCTCAAAGGATGTAGTCTACGAAGGCGTGGCCATCGTAGGATGCTGAGGCCGCACTGAGCGCTGTTAGACTTTCCTGTTTATGTCACCAGCTCTTCACACACTTACCTTTGTGTCACGAAGCGCTGCTCCTGTCGCCTTGTATAACATCCAACATTGCATCAGTCCAATGAAATAATGGACACCAACAACATTTTAACATGACAAGTATTAACTTTTTAACATCCTATTTATTACATTTTTCATCACTCTTTAATTACTGTATGAAGTTAAACAGTCATGACTTAATGACAGAAACATATCAAATAAGCATCTCCATGAAAACTGTCTCTGAGACACCTAACAAGTCGTAGTGAAGGCAGTGAAGTAGTAGTAGTAGTAGTGTTAGTAGTAGCAGAAGTACAAGCTGTGGCGTAGTAGAAGTAATAGTACTACAGTTGGCTGTAGTAAAAGCTGTAGTGGTAGTAGTAGTAATAATAGTGGTAATAGTAACATTTGTTGCAGTAGTGGTAGCAGTAGCACAGAAATGGAGCCAGAATTTTTACTTTATTTGTTTATTAGTATGATTATTATTATTAAATTGAGATGCTTCACCTTCAGGAACTTTCTGATTTTGGGAAAAAAATCTAAACATCACCCAGGTGGAAAGAATGGATAGGGTGGGACCCCCTTGGAAAGAAGGGTGTGTTTTTTGGATACATACATCTACCAGTTTTCATACATCTAGGTTAAACGTGCCACAAGGACTAGTTTGTCATATTTTTATTGGGGACACTATTAAGACATTTCGTCAAACCTAATCTTGTGTCAGATTGCAATTTTTGCCAATTCGGACATGTGTGCAGACATGTGTGAGATTTTGAGCGTCACACTCGCCTTAATAATGAGTTTTTACAGCAGAATAATAATCTTAATAATAATTCCTTGCACCTTTGTTAGGACCCTATTGAACACATGTGGTCAATGAAGGGGTATTTGGCAGGGATCTGACTGGGATGAGGGGGTACAACATATAACCACTGTGTTAGAAATCCTTTAGAACCATAAACCATTTGATTTAAACAGAGGAAACACAAACATGTGAGCAAACTGCTGCTACTGACTGCAACAAGGGCAGCATTCCTACAGCAGCACCGATCCAAACCCGTCTGCATCACGTCATGTGTTTCCTGCTTAATAGAATGTTTTGTTGTCGGCAGCCCAGCTTCGTTCTTCCCTTTGAAGAGTAAGAACAGAGGCTTGTCTTTATGTTGTTTTGTGAATCCAGCCATGCTGGTTCAAAGTGTTGCCCATGACCCGAGGCAAGGATCAAACCGGGAGCTAAATTTAGTTCTTTATTTCCATGTCAAGCCGGTCTTTCTCATGCTACACTATAATATGAACAGTTATGAGTGTAGTGTGCAGGTGTTGTACAGTAAATATGAGGAACATACTTTACATGCTTTTGGGAAACACCCATGACCGCAGAGCGTAGTGACATGCCATTGGTTCAGGCCTGTCTTATCTCTTATGACAGCTGTTTATGCATCAGTTTTTTATCCGGCATTGTAAAGCCTGGCTATGCTCACATCTGTTCTTAAAGACTTCAACATGTAGAATGATGTTGACAAGTTAACAAATATAAACAAGCCTCAAGTAGCCTCAAGTCTCACATGAAAACATCAGGAGAGAAATTTCACTGTGAAAAAAAAAAGTCTCAAAGCCGGAGAGTCGCCACGTAAACAAGGAGAGCAGAGGAGCTGCAGTGTTTTAAGGGGTCATACGGAACAGATCGGTCCTTTAAGTGGGTCGTTACTTTCCACTCATGTCAGATAAGTGGGTCCCGACCCCTTCTCTGTGTGGATTAGCTGCTGCCATCTCTCCCATTACTATTATCAGGACCAGACTATCTAGGCCGCCACCAGTGTCCAGGAAACGAGACTCTTTTACCATGCTATAGCTTGATTACTCAAAGGAACACATGCCCTGGTATCGGATACAGTCGCAACAGTAAAGTCACTTATCATCTCCTCAACTGATCCTCCATACTTATCCCAAATTGCTTCCAGTCCAGTCACTTAATAAAGCAAACTGGGAGCAAAATGGGACATTGTCTTGGACTGCTGTAGGGAAACACATGTTATGTGTTGTGTGTGCCCATTCTTATTAACTTGATGCCCAAGGAGGAAAAAAAACAAACTCTGCAAGGATTACTGCCATATAAAAACACAAGCCAGCTGACATCGTCCTTCATCATCACATCGTTAACGTTGTGGAAGTGTTGCAGCTTGGTTGAAGAAGTCTGTTACCTACGTATGTGATGTAACCTAAGTATGTAATGCAAGTTAAAATGAGTGGATGTTGACTTGTGGTTTCACATTGGGACATGAACAGGGTGGGTGTGTTTCACCTATCAATCCACCCTGACCGCCACCCTATGCCGACTTTATTCTACATCATCTGACTTCCTCCTTTGCTCCTGTCATAAACACTGCAGCCAGAAGAAGTCATCACCTACTAATAACCGTAAATATGGGTCGTAATAAGATACTTGCACGGATGATTTATACTGACATTTGTCTGGTTAAATTGCAGGGGTGGGTGGAGTTCATGCAATGGCTTGTGTTTGTTGATGTATAAGATATCTCAAAAAAGTTATAATCTTATAGTTGACTGCAACTAGATTGTTTTCATTAACACTTATAACTTGTTATTTTTTGTGAAATTCATGAAAATGTCAAAATGTGCCCGATTTAGCAATGTTAACAGGACTGAAAAAAAGAAATTCTGGATCTGCCTCAAAATCTGATCAACTCCTCCTTGGTTCTATGCCCTTCCCTCCATAACCTTTGCCAGAATAATAAACTGTGCCAACGAAAAGAAATTAAACATATTTAGTCATCCAATATTTTAATATTTTGCTTTTTGCAATTTAGAATTTAAAATTCCACTACTTTTGTATGGATACTTATTTTCTATGTAATAGTTATTTCTGTGAATAAATGTTTTAAAGTATTATAGTGTTTTTAAGTGTCTCTGAGGAACATTTATGATTTGCTTTTGATGAAGCTTGGTCTGGAAACTATTTCCTGCTTGCTGAAGTTCACATGACAATGGCGTTGGCGGAGGTATGCGCTCTCTGAGTGATTTCTAGTTCCTGCTGTCATTGTGTGTTCATAGACTGTAGGTATTGTCTCTTATACAGCCTCTCTTGTGTACAGTGTGTGCTGTTTTCAGAGGTGGAACAAAGTACATTTGCTCAAGTACAGTAATTAAGAACTGTTATGACATAATTGTAATTTACTAAACTTGTTTCAGTTTTAAACTATTTGATGCTTCTATTAAAGAAAAAGACATTTTGATAAATATGCGTATTCATTTTCTTGCTGAGGGTTCAATGAGACGATTGAATGCACATGTCTATGCAAATATACAAAACAGTAACTATGTGGTTGGCAAAGTTAGCCTGGAGCTGTCCAAAGGTAATAAAATACATCTATCAGCAGAAACAGGCTAACGTTTACGCCCTGTTTTGTCTTTATGCTAAGCTAAGCTAACAGCTGCAGGCTACAGCTACATATTTACCATACATAAAAGAGGGTGTGTTGATCATCTCATCTAACTGTCACCTGGACAGGCTCATTTAACTGTTGCCTTTGCTGGATAGCCTGGGGCCACCCCTGATATCTGATTGGCCACCATGTTGCCATTGCTTTACCCTTAAGTATGAATGTTTATTCAATGAGAGGTGTTAGGTGAGTATTTTTATCTCCACCAGTGAGGTTATGTTTTCGCTGACACTGACGTTCTGTCTGTTAGCAGGATTACTTGAAAGCTTATGAATGGATTTTGATGAAATGTTTTGTAGAGGTAGAGTATGGCCCAAATAACAATTCATTAGATTTTGGTGGTGATATGATCATCATGTGGATCCAGAATGTTTTTCAAAGGATTCTTTATCATTTTGGGATGGGTACAATTAAATGTTTGCTTCTAACTTCATGGAAAATGCAGACAATGCTTAGACAAAAATGCTACTTAGGCATTAATATATCAACAAGATAAATGCAACTATATACAAGTGGAAGTAAAATGATCCAACCTGAATCTCATCATCATCAGAGACACATTTACAGATCAGATGGAGTTAAAACACTGAGACAACCTTCATAGTTTTTTCTGTTCAGGTCTAAATTTACATCAGGGCTCCATGAACTCCAAGACCTTCACCACTGCTGACCCAGAAGCTCCAGAAAAGTGGGCTCCAGTAGCTCAGAACCATCTAGATCAGACCCAGAAGTTCTGGGATGCTGTTCTGTGGAGCCATGAAACCAAACTGGAACTTTTGGGGCCTCTGGATCAGCGGTTTGTCTGGAGGAGGAAGCATGAAGCTGATGCTGAAAAGAACACCCTACAGTGAAGCATGGCGGTGGATCAGTGAGGCTCTGGGGCTGCTTTGCTTCCTGGACCACTGGAAACCTGCAGCCTGTAGAGGGTCAGATGGATTCCATCAAGGATCAGGAAATCCTAGAAGAAAACGTCTCCATCTGTGAGGAAGATGAAGCTAAAAGGACAATGATCCCAAGCAGACCTCAGAGTCTCAGTAAAAGGAGACTTTTGGGTTAGATTTGAAAAAGAAAACACTTTAATATCTGTTATATTGATCTATTTAAACAGTTCTTGTGTGATTTAGTCTCTGCAAAGAGCCGATAAATAGTAGACTTTGCTAATATATCTAATTAGAGTTGCATTATTTTGGTTCAAACTGTAAATTAAAGATATGAATACCATGTAATACTTTGCAAATGTTGACTAGCGAGACCGTTTCCTCAAAAAAAAAACCACTAAATCTAAAATTTGATGTCAGCATTTTACAAATATTGTAACTAGTCATTAATATTTTTATTTTCTAATATTACATCATTAATAATCAGTATGTGGTTAGAATTTGGAGTAAATCTAAGGGGTTAATTTATATCTGTGCGATTTCTGAACTAAAATAAGTTACTTTCATCATATTAAACGGATAGCAGTGCTGTTGTGTGTCTTGCTGTCTTGAGTTTATGTAAAAATAGTCAAAAGTCTGCTTACAGTATAGTGAGCCAGCAGGGCGGATGTTTCCTCCAAGTTTTTTTGAGAGATGATTGTGTAGCTTCCTTTCATGTTCTCCCCCTCTGCGCCATCTTTCTTTGTTAAGTTTTGCTGGGAGTGTCTTTGAACCACAGGCATTTTCTCCCGGCGGTGTTCATGAGCTCTGCCAGATCCATCATCATCCCTCTCCCTCTGTCTGTCCCTCTATAGCTGCTATACTGCCTGTAAACTCACAATACACATGTCGACAGTCTCCTGTTGTGTCTGCGGCTCTCTCCACTCCACCATCAGTGCTGTCACTGCCTTCATATCATCTCTGAGAAACGCCACTTATATGTGACAAACAGGAGCGTGGCGACGCACAAATACTGTATGTGGTTCAATAGGAGGTCTAATCTATTAATGCTGTTCATTTTCTGAAGATGTGGGCCATGGTTTGTGTGTCTGCATGAGACTGTCCACTGACAAAAGAAATGCATCTGTTTTAAAATGATCAGAGCTCTGTGCAGTGTGGATTAGGTAGGTAGCAGATTAGCGTCTGCAGCTAAAGCACCATGACTGACACCAGCCTATTCACACCCCTCCAGCCACACAATTTCTTACCTTCTCAGTGACACTGCAGTGAAGGGTCCCAGCCGTAACTCTTCTTCCTCACATCTGACAGGACCCCGAATCCGTAAGGTGATGTCATTAAAAAAATATCAACAGTTTGGCAAATATGGGAAATATGCTTGTTCTGTTTCTTTGGAGTTAGATGAGAAGATTGACAGCAAACATACATCTGTTCAATACATACAATCCTGCTACCAGCATCCAGCAAAATTAGCTTAGCAACATCCCTGCATATAGATTGGTGTCCAAATAGCCAGTCTGGTTCTGCCTCAAAGTAACAAAACCCCCCAAAAAAGGCATGCAATGTGTTTGACGACAAAAAGACGAGACAATATTGAAGTTTAGAAAATAAAAACTTCAACAATATCTCTCTTTATTTTAAGAGGAGAAAACATATTACAGTCTCTTGATTGGTTTAAATTACAATACAAATATTCTGTTCATTGGATGGCGTGTGCAGCACTTTCATTTCCTGTGTCGGCTGGTTTAGGGTCCCAGCTCTTCGGGGTCCGGTTCACCGCCGGCTTATCTCACCCGCTCCGTCAGGGAGTACTGTAGGAGTGTGAGCATCTGCTGGATAGGACCTGAAAGATGGCGAACTAAAGCCCCTGAGGAGAAAAACAATGAACATAACCTGTTAAACCATTGATAGACTGATAATTCACAGACTCACATTCTTTTGTACAAATCAAACAGGCTAAAATGTATGAAAGACGAAGAACAATGAGTGAAAAGTAGCAGGAGTGTCCACACTGTGGTCCGTCTGATGTTCAGACGGACCACAAGGAAGAGCGCCGCTGCCCTGCTTGTATGCAGGGGGAGTGTCTGTTTGCACAGGTCTCAGTCAGTTAACACTAATCTGTCTGATCTCCACCTCAAAGTCACTCACTTCTCCACATGCAAATAAACACATTGTCCTCTTTCAAACCAAAGTCACTATCAAACACTTGTTTGATCAGCAGAGGGCCTGCGAGGCGCTTCATTATCCATGAGAAAAAGTGCCCTGCACCCGCCTGGAAGGCAAAGAGCTCATTGTTGTCAGGTTTTTATGTAATGACTCTCACCTTCAGCAGTGGCTGGGAGCAGCTGACTGGAGCGGCCTCGTAGCTGCAGATTGTTGCTACACCGCCCTAGATTCTTTGCTATATAGATCGATTGAGAACATGAAGCCCACCCACACCTCCTTCTACCATAATCCTCAGAATTCTGGATTTATGTTGGAGAAGAACTTGAGGGATGAGAGGCTGCTTTCATTGCATTCTCTGATAACACTCTGGTCTGTGCGACTTGCAGCTCTCTCTGCAAAGTTTCCCCTTCAATAAGCCTCTTACTCCACGCTACTTCTTCAGCAAAACAAAGCTGTTTCACTTGTCATGATGCACCAACGATTTTTTCTTCTCTGGTTCAGACAAAGAGGCTCCAAAAGGCAGCAGAGTTACATTTAGAGCAGCTGTCTAATAAGAGAAACCAGTGCCAAGAATCAGTATGGGTCTCATACATGTTGGAGGAAACCCACCCGCCCCTGAGCACAAGCCAAATTCTTTTGTGTATATGTTGTGTGAGTGCATCATGTATGAGTCCTTGACATTGAGAGACTAAGCGCTGCTTTCCAAACAGACAGGCCTGAACTGGTAAACAGGTGCTGCTGGAGCAGCTGAGGATGAGGACATGGGGCGTCTCCACAAAGCCTGATCAAAGAGGAGCTGCCTCAGCCGCCAGTCATCCCTGAAATTTGATTTATGTCACAGTGTCACAAAACTTTATGAGTGCCTGCAAAAGCAGCAGACAAAGTAAAGGCACACAGGTTCCTCCACACACAATAATACGGCATAGAGAGGAAGGTGGAGTCTCTGTGATCTAAACCGGGTTTATGTTCAGGGGTGTGTCCAGACCTTTTGGACTGGAGTGGCCGACTTATACTTTATTACATTTCTTTGTTTCACTGCATTAGTTTAGCGGAAGGTTTTATCCAAAGCAACATTCCATAAATAAATGAAGCTCTGGCAAAAGTTCAGTCAGGGAGACTTTGCACACTTCATCATGTCATTCATGCCTCACGCATGCTCACTCCTAAGTTCCTGCTGCTATTAGCCCCTTTTTACAGAGGAGTAATGGTGGGAGCTGCAAGCAGATGTATAAATGATGCAGAATCAACGTCAGTATAAAAGGAGAAAGCTGGAGATGTGGTAGAACAGGACACAGATGAGAAGTTTTGACGTTTGAGACCCACATTGGGGAGGTTTCAAAAGCAGCTAGTAGCAGTTAGCTGCTAACTCAAATGAAAATGTCTCCTCACTGGGGAGACAGTACAAGGAGCTCCCTAGTGTGTTTGTTATTCAGTTGGTGACACAGCGTTGCTCGGGAAACGACTGACACAAAGTGAAGACGAGCAACACGGCATCTTAATAGCGATAGCTCATTTGTACAATATTCAACGACTCCACAATAATTCTAATTGTTCTGCAATAATAATCTGTAATACAGTATGTGCAATAACAATTTATGCTGTTATTATTATAATGCAAAAGTGGCATTTCTTCACTTCCTCGTTATTCTGCTATACTTACCGTCCACCATTGTTTTGCATTTTATTTCCCCTTACTTTATTTTATTTATGACTATTTGATCTTTTATTGCTTCTTTTACATTTAGACATTTCCTCTTTCTCTTCTTTTTCTTAATTCTTAATTCTTAATGGGGTGGCCGGTAAAATTTCAGGGGTGGTCACCCCAGACCCCTTATGGACACGCCCCTGTATATAATCACAATACTGCTTGGTTACACTTAAAATCAGCTCAGATAGTGTTAGTAGAAATCCTGTCAGATTTACCTAAATCAATAGTTTGATTCTACACCACTGATCGCCAGCAGAAGCTTTTCAACCCAGACACCGAGCAGCAGGAAGCGGATGAGTTTGGGGTGACGACACTGGTCCTGGTGGAGTTTATAGATATGCGAGTCTGAGATTCATCAGCTTTAGTCACATGTGGCGGGATTTCCCTGCTTTGCCTCACAAGACATCACAAAGAATGATCAGCAGCACCCGACCAAAAGATGTTTGGCTCTGCTTCTCGAGTCTGTGATCTGATGAAAAAAAGATCTATACTTTTAAAAATCTAGAGATATACGAAGCTGGGTGTGATTTTAAAAAAAAGAAAAAGAAAAAAAAACTTTCTTGCTAGAAATACTTTGCCCTTGCTCTGAGCAGGATTTTTCTCTTTGAAGACAGGAGAAGAAGAGGAGTGCTTGGCTGAAGAAGGCCCGGAGGGGGGTGGTAACTGTCATTTATATTTACAGCCTTCCCAGACACCTCGGGGGCTGTTATCCAGGTGGCCTCTGTTGAAGCTCTCAGAAGAGCTCACACCTTTTTTCGCAACTCTGAGTATCAATAGACACTGTCTGACTTTGATTCAGCCACATAAAGGTGGTGAATCATGTGCTTTTGACTGTTAAAACGGGCCGGTGTGACGCTGGAACTTGAATGCCCTCCGGGATATAAAGCATTACTACACTTCTGAAACTTTATTAGAGCAGAGAGGCCTGTCAAAGCCAGCAGATAAAAGTCCAAAAGTGCTGCCTTTTTCCACACTAAAATGAAAACTCCATGCTTATTATGCTCACTAATCAATCAATATTCCTGTTTCTGTTTTCGACGGTCGACATACTTGAACATGCAGCCAATGACTTTTACCTATCCGTTCATTCCCCAGTTGCTCTGACAGCACCATCAAGACAAGTCAATTGCTGCTGCTTAGATTCAAGACTAGACTTGTGTCTCAGAGCGCGTACCTCAGAGCTGTTGACAGTGTGAGGATCGTTAAACACCAAACATCTCAGGATACCGCACAATGTATTCAGTTTGCTCAAGCCGCTTCAGTCAATATGTAACTACTTCAAATCCAGGCCAGATGTGTCTTTAGAAATGTCACCACGGCCCGCCGATAAGAGATGACAGATATTTTGTATTTCTGGTTTTGAAGCGATCCTCTTTTCAAAGTGGAGCCCTTCGAAAGGTCTAATCCTGTCCTGAATGAGAGCTGGATTATTGTATAACCCCTTCATTGATACGCACCGACACATGCAGCAAAGCGAGGGAGGGAGACGGGAGAGACTGGACCAAAATAAAGTTCTATATCCACTTCAGCTGAGGAGAAAAACTGCACAAAGGGAAATGTAGGCTGCAGCTGTAATACTGGACATTTTGGTGACATCAACACAACCGTCAAGATGGTAATTTATCCTTTTGATGACATCATCACTTTTAGTCTTTATGAATAGTGGCTAAAATATTTTAAAAATTACATTTATTTTAATTGCAAAAATATTACAGAACCTAAGACTTTCTTTAATTAAAACTAAAATCATATGCATAAGTGACTTTGTTGCCTTTTTATACTGAATAACAGCAAATACTAGACCTTCTAAAATTGCTTTTTGTTGTTTGTTTTGGCGACAGACATTCATGTTCTGTTACATTTAAAAACCAGAATAAAGATGCTGATATTTCTACCTCTTGTCTCTGATGATTTAAACCCCAACATGCCATCATTACATCATTTTTATTAAACGTGAAATTGCTAGTTTTTTTCTCATAGACACAGATAAACATTGTGTAAAACATTTATGAGCTGATCTGATGTCATAAATCCAGCGTGTGTTGTTTCCGCCGATTATTTTTTAAGTGATATCTCTGATATCCACAAACCAGAATGATTCAGACTTTATGATGTATGAAAATGTCTGCCGATAAAAAGCGATGATGCAGTCATAAAAAGAACCGGCTTCATGCGGCTGGATGAGACTGAGAGGGAAGAAGAACAAGGCCGCCTTCACAAACGTTTAAAACTAGAACGTTTTTTATTAATTTTTCTATAAAATCTGATGTTTTTAGAAATATATACAAACGTTCCCTCGTGCTATAAAACAGCAAAGACAAAAAAAACTCAACTGTGTGTACAAATAACTTTTCAATAAGGAGTGCTTGATTAATTTATGGCATGGATTTGCCTCACAATGGGCCGTTGGGTAGTAAGGTCTGGATCTCAACAGCTGCTCTCGCTCCAGTTCAAACATATTTGACACTGCCTTGATTTCCATTAAAAAGCCTCCAAACACAACACTCATCTTTGTCTCTGGGGTCCTTTCATTGTCTGTAATCTGTCACTAACAGTACAAGTGTCTTTTTCTGCCATATATTGCACATGATTCAAGTAACCCCGTGCACATCCAAATGGTTTATTCCACTCTGTGTGTCTTGGGAACAATAACATTTTTTTCTCTACCAAGTTCCTCAATAGGAAGCCATGCTGTAAAAAAAAAAACTCCAATGTTTAATGTCGTGATTAAAAAGTCTGATTTAGGTAAGAGCTTTACAAGTATTTGTGGGTCTACAAAAAGAGAGCCAGCTCATACACATGTCGGAGGGGGTCGTGTTGGCTCATACTTAGTGCTGTGCCCTTTGAGAGATGGGTGAGGTTTGATGTAAGGCCTGCTGCTGGTGAACACGCTGGCAGCCTTCCTCCTCGTCCTCTTCTTTAGCTTCCTGCTGAACACATTCTGCCACGACTGCAGCGTCTTTGAGGTCCAGATCCACATGCCGCTAGTGATGCCCACCACCAGCAGCATGAAGATCTTCAGCATGAAGATCTCAATGGCGGGGATGGAAGCCTTCATGACGCACTCGTCCGACTCCGGCCCGCTGCTGTCCACGCACTTCTGCTCCCCTGCCAGGATGCGCCAGTAGTCCATGTTGAGCCTCTCGTAGAAGTAGCAGGCGATGACGCAGGTGGCCGGGACGGTGTAGAGCACAGAGAAGACCCCGATGCGGACCATCAGCTTCTCAAGCTTGTCTGTGTTCTCGCCCTCGGTTTTCATAATCTTCCGGATGTGGAAGAGCGCCACGAAGCCGGACAGCAGGAATGAAGTGCCGATAATAAGGTAGCAGGAGAGAGGGATGAGCACAAAGCCTGTGAGAGCTTTGACGTCCATGCTGCCCACGTAGCAGACCCCCGTCAGCTCGTCCCCCGCCACCTTCCTCATCACCAGGATCATGATGGTCTTCACGGCCGGGATGGCCCACGCTGCCAGGTGGAAGTAGCTGCTGTTGGCTTCGATGGCCTCGTGACCCCACTTCTTCCCTGCAGCCAGGAACCATGTGAGGGTCAGGATAACCCACCAAAGAGAGCTGGCCATGCCAAAATAATACAGGATGAGGAACACAATGGTGCAGCCAGTGCTCTCCAGACCCTCCTGGATAATATACTGGACCCCATTGTCTCTGTCACAGGCTATTCTGTCAGCTCCCACAAACAGTCTGATGAGGTAGCCCACAGAGTAAACACAGTAGGACATGGAGAGGAAGATGATCGGCCTCTCTGGGTACTTGAATCTCTGCGGGTCAATGAGAAAAGTGAGCACAGTGAAGGCGCTGGAGACGAAGCAGAGGATGGACCAGATGGCCATCCACACCAGAGAGAACTGCTTGTCTCCCTGGCTCCAGTAGACATCCACTTTGGGGTAGCATTTAGGGGCGCAGGACTCACTCTTCTCTACAAAGTGGAACTTGCCTGGATTGCTGCACGTCTGCTTGCTGCCGCCGTCCTTCAGGAGCAGGTCCTGCCCGCTCAGAGGCCGCTGAGGCCTGAAGTCAGGAGGCTGAGTGTGGGACACTTTGGGGGGCTCGTCTGAGCCGTTGTTGGGCGCCTCCATGCAGAGGTTGTTTGGGTCGTTTTTGGTGGGCAGCCGGGAGCAGTCCAGAGACTCTGGCCAGGGGAAGTTAAACTGCTCCAAGATTGGTGAGCATTTCAGCTTGACCTGCTCACACATGACTCTACAGGCTGGGATGGGGTTGGACACTTGCTCTGTGCACATGGGAGCGTAGAGGGAACACAGGAAAAACTTGAGATGACTGTGGCATCCAAACTGTATCAGTGTGGCAAACTCCTGCAGCTTTATGGCCGCCTCTTTCTGGTCATCGTGGCCCATGAGATTTGGCATACGAGTCATGTTGTAGCCGATGTCTTTGCACTGGGGGATGTTAATCTGTTGACATCTCCCCTCTCCAGACCAGTCCGGGTCTATGGAGCTGATGGCTGAACCCCCACAGCTCCACAGGACCAGCAGCACACAGATGAGGCTCAGTGGAACAGTTGAACTCATTCTCTCCTCTTGATTTAAAGAAAAATTAGGGCTCAAGTTTCTTTCATTAAAATTTAAGAGGAAAAAAAACAAAACTGGTCTTCGTGTGACAGAAGAAAATGCAAAAACTTACAGAGCTATCTGCTGTCAGGCCTCCTCATTTCAGGGTTGGAGAGTTCAATAAAAACATAAATCCAGGAATGGAAAGGTTTCCTCGTTGAAGGGCGCGTGCGTTCAGGTCCATGCTCTCATGCGCTCACAAGTGTTGGAGCTACTTGTTCCTGCTCCGTGCATATCAGTCCACTGTGAGGGAAACAGAAGGATTTACGTTCCGATTTGTTCCTGACGTGTCTCCAAAAGACTCGCTCGTCCGTCCCCACGTTTCATGACACTTTTTTCCGGAGTATCTGTCCGTGAAGCTGCGCGATTTCTGTCCCTGCGCAAGTTGGAAAAACAACAAAAACAAACGTCCTTTACGCGGCGGGGATGACTGCACACCCTGCACCGAAACAACCCGCAGAATGAGACAAATAAATATCCTCTGTGATAGAAAAGATGTCCCAGAAATGCGGGATTACGCTCCTCCCGCAGACAGGCAGTGGTTGCGTTTGGTGGCAGCGCTCGTCTGAGCTGGTCGGAGCCTCCGTCCCGGTCTAACCTGCCAAGAGATCCGCCTTCAAAGACAGCTACTTTGCATAAGAAAGATGACACTGACACGCGGATTATTTTCAAATCGTGCGGAACAGCTTGTTCGTTACAACAACTCTGAAAGCAGCGAACTTCCTTCTCTGTTTGTCCTCCACCACAAACTTGGACAACAGCAGGACAGAAACACGTTTTATGACATTTCCAGAATGTTGCGTAATGTGGCCCAAAGGCGCACCGGCCCGGAGGGATTTGAACTCCAACCTCCCCTAAAATAAGAGATAAAACTGAGACAAACATATGTACTGCTTTCATTACTTCAATACAAGTTCTGCTTTTTCACACTTGCCCTAAAACATTTTTTTTAAAACAAGTTTTTAGTCAAATCCGATCTTTGATTTTGCCTGACAGGAAAATACATTTTTATTAAAATTAATTCATGGGGAATCGAGTTTCTTGTTGTTCCTCATGGTCACAGAGTCATGACTGAACATTCAGCAGCTCAATGACCACAATAACGTTTTCAGTCATGTTTGTCTGTTTACAAAAAAGTTATTAACAGATTAGGATGACGTCTTTTTTTCCCCTGGGATAGATCTGGGCAAAGGAAGAGTTGATTCATTTTGAGATGGATCCGGGTATGGATGAGGATAATGGATCACTTTTAATTATAATAATAATAATAATAATAGGCCAATCAAAAAAACAACAACAACAACAGGTACGGGCAAATCTGGATGTTCCTCCACGATTTCCAATTGGATGAATAAATAGATCTTCCATTATGGAAAATCATGTTTTAGTAGATAAATCATAAACTACTGATGAGAAACACATGATTCCAGATGATAGGAGGTCAACCAATCAGGTGGTGTCTGAGTAAAGCAACATCATCAATGTTAAAATGTATGTTAGGAATCCTAACATTTAGAACGATGCTCTTTCACTGTTTATCATGTGCATAAATCTATTTTCACATCAACGAGTCTTTTTGACTGCATTTTTTTTGTTTTCTTTTTTAAATCATTGATTATTGACCTCTGATAAACATTTGTTACAGGCCTTTGTTTGCAGTCCTGTAAACTAATTTCTGATTGATCAGGTTTTATGTGAAATAAAGTATTAGAGTTCTGCTTATGGAGACTGTCCCGTCAGTATTAGGCCCATATTTCTTGCATTACTTTATAAACAGTATTTGAATCTTGCAGCTTATGGAGGTGGAGCTCATTTCTAACATAATGTAGTGGAGTGAAAAGTACAAAGTTTACTCCTGAAATGTTTCAGGTTTCAAGAACACAGGGCTTCATACTCCTTAGATCTGCCCTGCAGTAAAGTACTAGAGTAAATGTACTCTGTTACTTTACATCACTGTTATTGACAACGTCTTTTACACCCGTACAGAAAGACATTCAGAGCTGTGTCACAGAACCATATGGCTGATGGGAGCCACATCACTAATGCACATATTCATTTTAGAGTCATGGTCAGTTTGGAGTGGCAGCCTAATGTTTACCCAGCATGCCACATGTCTTCATCATGTCAGCTGTCGACCTGCATCTCATACGTCTGCTGTCTAATAAAGAAAATATGCAAAATAATAAAGAACATTTCACCTCCTTCTGTGGCCTCTATGAACACTTTGATAACATTATTGATTCTGATAGAGTTTGTTCTACAGAGAATAAATAGAAAAGTGAATAAATGCAGACTTTTATCATTTTTCTGGTAGCCTGTGCTCCGGATTATATTCTTGTGAGTGTAGATTTACTATGAGTTAAGTTACAACAGCGTTAATAAAGAACTGTGTCCATCTCTGTGGTTTCTGTTGTCATGTGGGGAAAAAGGTACTAAAAAGCTGCCATTGTCAGTTAAACAAGGTTGAATCACTTCCTCTTGTTTGAATGTTTCTCAGTAGAGTTCATACCTTCACCAAGGCCAAAGGATCTTACAAATCAGTTTGGTAGTTTGCACGTAATTTGGGAAAAATGTTCCTTTAAAATGTTAAAGGAACTGGGAAGAAAACCTGGATTCGCCTCTTTATCCAGATCTGCATCAAAGCGTAATGGTCTAGGTTCCATGAATACGTGGGCTCAGTTTCACACTGTTCCTATTAGTGCCTGGAGATGTGGATTAAATGTTACTGGAATCTGTACATCCTCCTCAGTCATGCAAGATCGTACGCGCCTCACAGCGACCAATAGGACGCTGAGAAGAGAGCTTAACACGCTCCTCATCCTGTGTGGGTTGGATGGATTTGGGTGTTTTTTTATGTGGGATTTTTATATATAATAAATATTTGAAAAAAACTAATAATAATACTAAAAATAATTTGACCCAAAACCTAAAAAGTTGAATTAGGATTTTTGAAATTCTTCTCATGTGAAAACACACCTTTAATCATGTGACAAATTGTTTTGTTGCTTAAATTGTGTTCACCAAAGTCTTAGAAGTAGAACATGTGAATAAAATACCAGATAAATGTATTATATGTATTTTTAATATGTAATTTTCTGAGTAGAAGTGATGTCATCAAATGTTAGAGGGAGATTTGAACTCTCTTCTTATATTTCTCTGTGGGTCACCTATGATTTCACCCGAGTCTGGATGCAGAAGAGGAGAATCGACAGATTCCAGAAACATTCAATCCACATTTTTATGCCGTTTAATCACAAAGATTTAAAAGAAAAACTGTGAAAATGCGCTCATTCATCCATAAACCTCAGACGGTTTTAAGTGTTTTCTGTTGTGGCTAAATATTTAATTTGACTGATATTTTCTGTATAAACAGGTTTTCTACTTGCTACGTATGTTAATTAATAACATTTCCATGATATATTATGATTATATATATTATTATGATGATGTAATTGGTCAGGATCATGTTTCCTTGATAAATGCATTTGCTGTTCCAATGCAGTTATATATATATATATATTAACTTCTCGGAGACCAGGCTGCACTATGAGCATGGATGTGTTAGACCCACCATGTGTGTGTCGCCCCGTGATAAACCCCTGTGCATATCCTGCCTCTGGCTCCAGCCCCCTGTGACCCTGGACAGGATAAGTGGTTTAGAAGTTGAATGGATGGATGGGCTTTTATCAGGCCGTTAAAGCCTATAGAAAGCAGGCCTACATCAGACAGAGTCGTTCCACAGTCCCAGTGCATCATAAAATTAACCAAATACAACATATCACCATGCAGACTGCTGTAATAAATAAGAAAAGCCTGATAACTTCTATTCTGCTCATGGAGGAGCTGGAAAGCCTTTTTTATGTGTGAGATCCTGCAGACTCTCTCGTTACCTTGTAAAAAGTTTGTGGCGGTAAGATTTATACTGTAGCCCGGCCGTGGTCTTCATCAGGGGGGGCGGGCACGCTGATCACGAGTAAACAGGAGTGCTTTTAGTGCATTTTTACAAGAGTGACTAAAGTGCTTTTAGAAGTATTTCAGAAATGTGTGCGGACAAGATGAGAAACATGTCAGCAGCGTGCCTAAATGGTTTAGGTGGTGGTGATTTCAGCTGTTAGCGCTCCGTGTGTGATGTAGGAAGCCTGAATGTACGGGTTGATGAACACAATACCCTCCTCATTCTGCACGTGCTTCTCAAATTCATGCATCTGCTGACATTTGAAGTTTGCACCACACCTGATTAGAGAATCTCTGTTGAGCAGCTGATGTGTTCCAGTGTGGACCACATTCACCGTAGGTTACAGGGAGTCTGTCCAGTCATTATCATTTCACTGCTTTCTAACTGAGATAGTGAAAATCCAGACGGACATATTTCATAACCCAATAGCTGAAACTGCTAACTTTAGCATTCAAACACTTCCTAGCTAATA